>WEIV01016663.1:54543-69093 GCA_013390005.1 Calyptomena viridis | reverse complement strand
AATTAGGCTTAGTTTAGAGGGGTAGATACACCTGAGGTAGACAGAGGAATTAGTAGAAGACTATTCGAGACATTATTTTTTGAACTTTCCATCATGAATAGAGAAAAACCTATTGTCACAATTTTCACCCCAAATCTGGCATTACACATGTATTAACATTATGTCCTCAAGCTGTGTCAGGAAAGGTTCAGGTTGGACATCAGGAAGAATTTCTTCAAAGGAGAGGTGGTCAGGCAATGGAAGGGGCTGCCCAGGGAAGTTGGAGTCCCCATCCCTGGAGGTATTCAAGGAATAACTGGATGTGGCACTCAGTGCTCTGGGCTGGGTGACAAGGTGGGGATCAAGCACAGGGTGGACTCAATGACCTTGGAGGTCTTTTCCAACCTAATTGATTCTGTGATGTTCATTCTATCTATCCATCTATCTATTTATCTATCTATCCAGTGCAATTCTGAAATAGTCAAAATGAAAATCAGTAATTTTAAAAATGTTAAAACTAAATATATAAAAACTATAAATTCAATTAATTTTGGCATTCTTGTTCTTGAAATAACAGTGAAGCTGGCTGGAAATAAGTCTAACTGTTCTGAAAGCAAGCCAATTTAAAAAAAAATATTGGAGAAATCAGATAGGAAAATTGAAAGTTAGACATTTTGGGGGGAGGGGAGAAAAAAATCTGGGATTTTTGAAAGATTTCTTCTTGGACTGATTGAGTTGCCATGCAGGATGTTGCACATGGAGGTAGACTGTTTAGGGAGATTCCTCTACACTTGCCATGTGTGCTATGGAAGAGAGAAAGACCCAGGATAGCCAAGTCAACTGACAAGAAAACAGGGGGTTTTATACTAAGTGATTTTCCGGAGAAAACTTGCCTGCTTTTTATCAAATGGTTCATGAAAACTTATGTCAAGATGTGTCTTTTTTGAAAATTGGCTATCTCTTTTAGGGAAATTTGGTACTAATTTGGGAGAAGAGGGTGTTGGATCAGTTTTCACTCTTTTGGAGCAGCCAGCAAAGCATGATGAACTAAGAAGGAAATTAAGAGGTTTTAATGCTGTGATCCTTGCCCTCCCAAGTGCTTGAAGCGATGCAATGGAAGAGAGTGGCTTACAGAAAAGAGAATCCTTCTGGTTAGGGATGAGGGATGGAGAAGAAAATTCAAAGGGAATGTGATCTGAGGAAGAAAGTGGAAATGGCTTGTGAAGGTTAAAGTTCGTTGCAGAAGGTGTCTCTATCCCAGCTTAACTGAAACTAATTAANCATCCTGTTATTCAATAGTAATGTGTTAATAACTGTTCTCATCAGACTTCAAACCATTAAAAAAAGAAGCTCTTACTACCTGTATTTTCTTCCTGCTTTCTTTACTCCTATGGCATTTCAACACTCAGCTCCAAAGTTTGCACCCTAATAAAGAAGCTGCTGTCATTTAATTAGCAACTTTTTTTAAAAAACTAAAAATTAGAAGCCTTAAGTGGCATTTTTTGGTTTAAATTGCACATTTATGTTTTTTTAAAGACATATTTGTAAATGACATGACTACTACAGGATATTTCCCTTTATGTCAGTCATGCAAATCTTCCTGACAAGAAAATAAGATTCAGCATTGCTAATGGAAAGATAAAAATACTCAGTATTTATTTTACAGTTTGATAATAATGAAGTCGACTGAGAGAATGATTGGTTGAATACACTGGGAATAATAATAAAGGGTAGGGCAGATGCTGAAAGATATTTTCATGTTTCTTCTTCTAATTGATGTTTGTTTCTCATGTCCTTTGTGTGCACTTCCTGAATTAGTGTAGCATTCTCTGAGGGTAAATCAACCTAATTTTCCCCTTCTGACAGCTGCATCCTTGATGGTACTCAAGCAATAGTTCCAGATTTGTATCTTGGCACTCGTGAAAAGGCTGCACTGGACTCAAGTAGTTCTAGATATCAGGCAGAGGTCAACTGCTCTGCCTCTAGACCCAGAGCTGCTGCAGCTCTGGGACACACAAAATCTGCAGGTGCTGTGGCACACCTAACATTAGGCTGTTGAGAGCTCAATTCCTCCTCATAAAACCACTCTGCATTTTGCACCAGAGCTTATACACCTGTAGCTAGTTTAGAGTACCAGGTGGTTGGCAGCAACCTTTGCTTGCATTAAGGGTCTCCTTTGAGCAGGTAGTGGCAAAACCACTGCAATGCACTTGAGTTAGGGTCTCAGTAACAAATAGACAGCCAGATGGGGGAAAATGGTTGGCTGGGTGAACTCAATGAGAGCAAATTGCAGATGATCTCATCCCCACCCACACTAATGTGATGAAAAGTAAGTCAGAAAAAAATATGAAAAAATACTGAACAATATTAGAAAACAACTTAAAACTGCAACAGGGAATTTTACATCAGAGTACATTAAAGCTCTGTGAGCTGTTTTTTTACAGGTACTAGCTGTATTAGCTAATGAGTACTAATGAGTACCTGTATCAAACTAGTATCCTAATAGGTACTAGCAGTGTATCTGATTTCCCTTCTTTTAGAGATCAATGGGAATTTTTCCTCCAAATTTAAAGATTACTTCACTTCAATTATTAACAAAACAGTGTTTTGAGTGCCCCAGTTACAGATCCAGAACTAAATAACGGGCCTAATTTGGCCCAACTCCACCATTGGTAAGCCTCCTCTCTACAGCTAACTCCTATTAGTAGTTGTTGGTAAACACATCTAGGTCCTGTTGATTGATCAATACCCACCTATGAGAGACTGGACTGTTCCTGGTTAATGACTCACACAATTGACAACTTGCAGTAACCACCCAGATGTCCATACCCATCACCAGGGGCTACAGCTTGGTATTGAACAAGATAAGGGAAGAGGATGATAAGAGGCAAATCCTTTGAGGTGGGGATAAGTGCTTTTTAGCAGGACAAAGTCCCTTACATAATATCTCAGCTGTGAAAAATACTGGGGCATTCACACGCAGGTGAAGGTATTCATCCCTTCTGATGGGCCATAACAGATTGACTGCTAACATAAAAGGCAGCTGTAATGACTTAGACCATCAAAGACNACCATCAAAGACTCAAAAAGTGCCCACTGATCCAAAGTACTACACCATTTATTACAAAAGGTGGTACCTAGGTGTCCTATCTGAACCTCAGTATATATATTAATTCATGAAACGTTGTGTTTCAGGAGCTTCTTCCATCACCTGACAGATCCAGGCTGCAAACATCACTTTGGTAAGACTAGGATCTTCACCACAGGGAAGACCAGAATAGGGCCAATGGGATGCTATTGGAATCCACAGAGTAGTGATATTTTTCCTATTGATCTGTTTCTCTGTCACTCTCTTTCTCTTCCCCCTCATTAATTTTCCTATTTCTTCCTATCTTTCTCAACCTCACCTTCACTGTTAAATACAAATCTGTACTATTGACTTCTGTACTATTGGCATGTGGTCTTGTTTACACCTTGTTTCAGGCAGAGGCATCTCTCTAATAATTTTAATAATTGGATCATAACAATACCTTCTGTAGAAACACCTTTGCAAGGGACCTTGGAAAAAGCTGAACTACAAGTTGGCTGACTAGAGCTTTCCCTGCCGAGGTAGGCTACACAAATACGGTTTGGATGCAAACAGGCTGGTTGCTCACTTGTCTAAAGGATGACAGTGCACTTAAATTTT
Organism: Calyptomena viridis; assembly: GCA_013390005.1. Taxonomy (NCBI): domain Eukaryota; kingdom Metazoa; phylum Chordata; class Aves; order Passeriformes; family Eurylaimidae; genus Calyptomena; species Calyptomena viridis. The sequence goes on along the minus strand of WEIV01016663.1, from coordinate 65,426 downwards.
TTAAAGGCCCTAATTCCCCACGTGTGAATTTCTATATTGACAGTGTGCTTGAGTCCCACTTGATCCCAAAATACACTTCCAAAAAGCACTCAGTAGAGAGGCACGGTGGGGTAGAGGGAAAAGTATATTTGTAATTTTGTGTTAATTCTTCCTCCCTCCTGTGTCTTGACACTATTGAGAACCTTGACTTCGGGGAAATAATGTTCTACATTCAAGCATTATATTACGTGTTTTATGAATAAAAAAAAATTTGGTTAGCCCAAAGGCAACATACTGTTTAGGAGAACTTTTTTCCTGTCCATTTCAAATCCATGGTATTTTCTAGAGGATTTACAGTCTTGATAGCAGTCAACATGCAGCGAATTTGGCCTTACTCACATTTCACAGCCATATTTCTCATGTTCTAATCATGCAAGTAAGCTCTAAGTAAACAAATATTGCTTCAGCAAAATTATGATCTCAAGAGGATGTGCTTAACTTTTAAAGGGAAGTTGAAAAGTGATCCCCAGAATTAAATAGAGCCAAAATGAAATCACGAAGATCTTCATGATTGCAGCTCTGCAGACTAGCTACAAGATCAATAGGTATAGTTGATGAGCAGATGAAATCTTCAGTGCCACATAAAACTGAAGGCTTTAAATTACATTAACAAGATCACCTGAGTGTGTAATTCACTATACAGGAATTCATTCATTCATTGTTTAGTTTCTGATTGGTTTTACTGGCATCTGCCTCTATTTAAGGCAGAATCAGTGAGGTGCTAAGGGGTTTTGTGGAGTTATTATTAACTAATCTCTGTATTTGTGCAGAGTTTTGATTGCTGCGATGAACAGGCATCAAAGGGCAAAAATTAGAAGACCAAAAGGCATCACTAATGTGCAACTGAGCTTACATGAAAAATACATGCCGAGAGCACTGAGTTTTCACAGTGAAACATTTAACAGCAGGAATTGCAGATGGTCAGCTTTATAGAAATGGTAATGGTCAGTGTTTGGTCAAGTTTAATTTACCACCACTGGAGCATGAACACAACAATTCAGTGATTAATGGCAAAATTAAATATGATTTCTCATTAATATTGTACAGTATTCTAATATCTAACCCCTGGGCTCTGTAACCTCCCTTTTCCTCCTTTGTCTTCAGTACAAAGGATTTCCCTCACTCCATAGAAAATAAAATCTGATTCCATTGAAATTGCTTTTTACCAGCATTTGCTACTTTGTTGTCTCATGTGGTGACTAGAAGCATTATGTTTTTCTTGCCTCTGATACAAAGTTTTCATTTTGCATAGATCCAATAAGGTTTACAACCAGTTCTAACAAAACCAAAGCATTCTGTAAACATTATCTTCATATTTTACATTTTTCTTCCTGTTTGAAAAGAAGTGAGGATTGCTAGTGTCCTTTCAGTAGACGGACTCATGTGATGGCTAATTTAACTGGCTCACTGCCTTTCATCTAAGGTCACCATGTTACTTCCTGTATCCTGTTTTCTGGTCCATTTCAACCTTCACATCAATTGTTGACATGGAGTTTGTTGATGAATGTGCCCTAAGAGGACCATAAACCAATTTGTAGAGCCAATTAGAAGGTTATGAAAGCAATGACATACCCAGTGATTTTCCACTCTCTATCTTGTATATGCATCTTAATTTCCAGATAGCTGCATCACAAAATGAAAAGAGTTAATAGCCGCCTTGTTCTTTGTGTTCCCCTTCCCCCTTCTGTTAGGTTTCAGTGGACCATTTCAATAAAAGGAGAAAGGAACACTATTCACTAGAAAACAGTTATTCAGGTACAATAATTTGTACTTTATGTCATATTATAATGGTGAGTGTAAATTTTCCTTTGAACCATGTTTTAATAACATTTTTTTTCCACAGAGTTACATCAAAAGACTCTATAAATAAGTGATGTGCTCAGCCTGCCAGCTCTTACATGCATACCAATTACCTCTATTGGTTTCAGGACACGTACTCAGTACTTTAAACAACTCAGATAATATTGCAAACTGAAATATTCAACATCTCCATCTTGGTATGTTGTCACCATGCAGAGAATGATTATAATTGGTAATCAGTTTCACTGTTGGTAAGTTGAGTGGCATGATGCATTTTATATCCATGCCTATGTCAAACTCAATTAACATTCTAACACAGTGCATTTCAGACGCAAACCTAATCTGAGGGAACAAACCAATTATTTTTTTGATGTTCAAAATTCTCAGTTCCATGAAGAGAAGAATTTGAAGCAGAAATCCTTTTGTTAATATTTTATTTGTCTATTTTATTTGTATATTTTTTCTTGCTAAAGGAAGACCAGATGAACACATATGTTCCACCTCAAATTCCTGTCGTAAGCAGAGTGTTGTGGTTTTAAGTAGCCAGAGTTTTTTATTAGCTGGGGGGGGCTATGAGAGAGGCTTCTTTAAGAAGCTGCTGGAAAAGTCTTAGCTCCGAGCTAGCCAAGGTCAGTTGACAACACCTCTGTGATAACATATTTAAGAAGGAGAGGAGGAAAAAAAAAGCCAGGCAGAACATCATGGTCACTTAGGAGAGAGGAGAGTGAGAAGTTTGATTAACACCAAGGTCAGAGGGAAGGAGAATGAGAAGATGCCTTAAATACTGAAATAGGGCCCCAGCAACCTGTGGGGATCATAGGAGCAAAGATTCGCCTGGAAACCTATGGAAAGATTGGAAGATTTTCACGCTGGAGTAGATAAGTGCTGGAAAAGACAGGCTGTGATCCTGTGGGATGTTTGATGTCCATGTCTGAAGTAGGGGGGCCTGATGGAGTCCTGTGGGCTGTGGGAAGAGACCCACGCTAGAGAGGACTGGTGGCCCGGGGAGACCCACACGGAAGCAGCCAAGCAGCACCTGAATGACTGCACCTATGGTAAAGTGACTTACGTGACAACAATACCTGAAAAGCTGTTGACAGTAATAAAATCTAAGAAGCAGTTTGTAACAGACTGCTTTTGTGGAGAAGACCCCACGAGGAAAGCTGGGGTGGGACTCTCTCTCTCTTCTGAACAGCAGCAGAGAAAACCCCCTCACTCCTGCCTTCCCGAGCTGCTGAGGGAAGGAAAAGGATCTTAAAAGGAGGGGGTGGGGGGAGAAAGGTGTCTGTAACATCTATCAAACTTCTCACTCTTAAACTCTTAAGCTCTGACTTTAGTAGTAGTATTAATATTCTTAGAGCCTGTTTTGCTTGTGTGAAGTAGTTAATAAACAGTTGCTTGTAATCCTTATCACAAAAGTCAAGGGGTTTTTTTTTCCTTCTCTAAGAAGATTTGGATGTGTGTGTGTGCTCTCGGCATTTAGCCGGAGTCAAACCATAACACAGAGCATGCCAATGACACGAGAAACTGCAGTGAAATCAGAAATACAGAATAATTAAGATTTTTCTGTGTGATTACACACTGCTATATCAAGGTATGGTGTTCATTATGATACTGTGAACTGAAAAAGGGCTTAAATATTAAGGAAAAAATAGTGATCTAGATGAATCAGAATGTCAAAAAATTGTATCTTTACATCTCAGAAGACATTGTATTTATTTTCTGGTAAGGCAGATCTTCTTTTCATTACTCTCTCTCTTCCTCCCCAGCTTCAAGGTTGTGCTCTTCTATTTAGTTTTGCTAATACCTGTAGTCTGGTGCAGGCCATTTCTGAACGGGGTGTAGACTATAATCTTTATGATAATATACTTTTGTCTCTCCTGCTCTTGACCATTGAAGCCTAGATAAAATCTTAATATTACCTGATGAATTCATCAGAATAATTCTGTACTTATTAGAAACTGTTCTGAGAAGTTACTGATATAAATATAATTCATCAGTCTCTGGGTACTGATTGTGTCTCTGGTTTCGACATATTGATTTTCCTTACACCATTTGCTATGATGATTCCTTTGAGAGTATCATTATTTGGTAACAGGACAGAAAACAGGTATCTAATTCAATTTCTATCTTTACCATAATAGAATTTTTCAACTTTATTAATTATTTTTGACATTTAAACGGAATATCCCATTAATGTTAACACTTTAGCATTTTTAGGAAGAAGGCTTATACCCATTTCTGTATTCAAAATATGTCTTACATGAGCAGTCTGGCTGCAAGCCATGGTGAATATCATTATATATCATTACAAAAAATTATTATGATATCATTACAAAGAATTTTTCTTGATATTAACTTAGCTGTTCCTAAGAGGGACTAATGAAAATATCTGAACCCTCGATTTCCCTGAAAAGTAATACATTCAATATGGCAAAAGCCCTCCTTTAGACAGTTCCATTTACACAGACCATGTTTCTATTTACCCCAAGACTAACTTGCAACAGCACTGCATGGTGTTCTGGCCACAAGGATGATTAATGTAATACATTCTTAGCAAAGATTCCAGGCAGTGTAGTTTCATTACTCAACACTGCTTTAGTATGTACAATGTACTTACTCAGTGACAAAATTGTCTCTCTTTTGAATATTGTCACAGATTAAATCCACTTCAACAATCTGAGGGGTTTTTAAATTTGTCAGCTTCTGAGAAAGTCTGAACACTTATTTCTATCTCTTGATATGGTCTGCATCACAGTAGGAGCAGAAAGCATATAATGTACATTTTTCTGCAATAGATTTTATAAATGCTGTGCGCTAATAGTATTCATGTGGGATATTTAGTACAGGGAGCCGAATCTGACATGCTCTGTGAATATTAACTGATTTCGTAAGTAGTCTTATTAAAAGGCTCCACAGGTTTGGTGAATAAATGTGTGAAATGAGATCTTACACAATTATTATTGCTGTAATGTTTATTAGGAAAATACTAAAATAATAACAAACTGTATCATATCTGCTGCACTAATATCTGGACAGTTCTTATTATATAAAAGCTCCAGTGCAGCATTTTAAGTTGGAGATGTGCTTACATTCAGTGATCACTAGGAATAATAATATGAAAGATTTTGCCATCATGAGCAATCCCCTTCTTGAGGCCTTTTCCTCTCTTCTTTATGTCTCCTCAGACACCAAAACAGGAAAATTGATATTTAATTTTCATTTATGTTGTAGTTTATTTCATATATTATATGTTATATACATTGTAATATAATGACCTAAGGTAACAAAAAAGATTAAAAGAACTTTCAGGAATGCAGTAGTGATTATAAAAGAACTATGGTGCCAAAGCATTTCTGGCATCATACAATTTTGTCCACAAATTAAACTTCCTTCTTTCTTAAAAAACAACATTTGAGACCAGTGTCCTCATCTATCAGCCTCATCTTTCATTTTCTTTTTGCTTTTATCATAGTCTGGGTTCATAGAGAATATAGGAAATAATAGTTCACATTAAAACAATGGCAGAGAAGGCATTCTGGTGACATCCATGGGACTTTTTGATAAAATTATTAATTATTTCTGTGACTATTCCAGATTTTCAAAATTACAAGAACTGACCCATTATTTGAGTATACTTGTATCTGCATTTCGCAAAGGCATGACACAGATCTGACTTCCTTTGCAAGTAGACTGTGCGTACACTTGTGTATTATACTGGTAGAAAGCTGATTTCAGCCTGGAAAGCTTTGGGAAAATGATTACAATATGCATATATTTCACATGACATATTTTCACAAATATATAACAACAAAATAGAAATAATATCTTACTATTTCTGACATGAATCTTAATGACATCATTCTCATACATTTAAAAATTTAGATCAAACACTCATAATAAGTAACCAGTGATTAATTCAGGATGTAGAAAAATTTTTGTGACATTTATCTGGCAGTGTATTTGTCATGTAATACTTTCTTCATGGAAATTTCCTAAATGATGCTAGATGTTCTTCCACACTAATTGTTACAGCTTCTCCCACCTGCACTCTCCAATTTCTACTATTTCCTCTCAGATATTTATCGCCTATTGTTTCCCACCACCTCTCTTTTATTGCACTTCTTCATTGCAATCCTTCATTCTCAGTCACATACTACAATCAGCTTCGTTTTCTCCAGCTCCATTTGGGTCACACAAATGCTCTGAACTTCTTTTGCTTTCCAATTGACCTTAAAACACCCACTCCTTAAATGACATGTGCAAGCAATTATCAGGCCAACTGTGGGACATTAGCATCTAGTGATGAATTATTTTTTAAAATTATCACATAGTTCTGTACAGAAATATTTTCTTGTGCTATATTTAATAAATTCCTTTTTTCAGGTCAATTGTTGTTATTCCCTTTTGCTTTTTTTTTCTTTGACAATAATGTCCTTATCTATTTTTACATCCTTCTAGCCTAGTTTTATCTGTGGCATATGAGCTTACAAACCTAATAAATATTAAAACAATGGACAAACCATTAGATGCTGTTAGCAATTTTATACATACAATGTCAAAATAAACATGTAAAGACAGATATACTGTCAAAATACATCTTGGGGCTATGGCAGCCTCTCCAATGCACTTTCCTGAAGACTCCCAAGAAACAGTGAAAGGCATGATTTATGACAGATAGAAACTTGGCATTTGCTGGGGCTGGTTTCTTTTTGCAAACAAGTGGCATCCCTGCCACCTCCCATGGAAATGGGCAACAGCTCTCAACCATCCTCACTGTACCAACCTGTGCTTATGTCATACATATACAACAACACCCAAAGGACTCTGGCCATGGGGAAACTATACTGGACAAGGAATACCCCTGAGGGACCATGGTCAGGGAGGACCTTGTGAAAACAAGGGAACCTGGGAGTGGAGACAGGTGTAAAACTTAGTGTGTGCATTTGTAAATGCTTACACCTGTTTTCCCCCCAACACCTGAATCCACGGCCAAAAGTTTGACATTAAATTATGTGAAATTGCCTGATTAAAGATAGTGGCCTGCACCGCTCAATGCAGTAGCAGTAGAGGCATCTGCAAGGTGCAGACTGCTCCCACTGGCAATCAGACAGGAGCACACATCGCGCTTGCTGAGCCAGGTTCTTCCAGAAGTTCTGCCTCCACCTCATCTCTCAAAGCTCTTGTGCCCCCTGCACTGCACTGGTGCCATGGCTCACATGTCACAGGAGTGCCTGAAATTGCATCATGCAAGATTCAAGTTTAATGTTTTCTTCTGCCATAAGCTCCAAGCCATTCACCTTCTTCAAGCTTCAAATGTCTTTTTTTTTTCCAGTGGAAATTTCAAAGTGGGAACTGTGTGGGAGAGGGGAGAAAAAACAGCCTATACACAGACATTTTACTGTAATATGACAATATACATGATATAGCCTAGAGCCACAGAATACATTATATCTAGCCTCTTATAAAAATTGGATGTATTCATTTTGCCAGTTAAAAATCAAAGTTAAGAAAACATATTCATCAACAAACAACATAATCCTGAATAAACAGTCTGAAAGAGTTCAAGGGTTGTTCTCTAATAGACTGTCATATGCGAGCAGATAAAAAAGGGCTGCAGAAGCATTGGTTGGAAACTTAGCTGAAGTATGACTACCAAGAGTGCAAAGGGAGTACAGCAGTCATTATAAGCACACAGTGGCATCTCTCAGTCTGCAAAGCCTTACTGAAAGCAATGAAATCAATCTTCTAAGTAATTAATGTCTTGTCACATACTTCTGTCCTTCCCTCTGTCAGATATCCCAAGGTGTTTATATTGCCTATGCAAGATGGTGATCCTGGGACCCTGGTATTCCAGACAAATACACTGTCAGAAGACAGATCAAGTAATTCCTCACTGAGGACAGATCAAGTAATGTCTTTTAAAAAACAATAACACAGGAAGTGCAGGGCTGTAGTGTAACTATAAAGACAATTTAACCTGTTATTCTTAAACAGTTCTCTTTAGTCCCTCTTCCTCTCTCTTCATAGATACAATATATTTTTCAAACACCAAACTTAATGCTGTTGTAAGAGGCAGACCAATTACACTGTCTGTAGCTAAGCAGAAAGTCTGAAGGCTGCAAGAGCTAAACTCCCATTTAATAAATTGAGTGAGTTACATATGCATAAAATGATCATGCATAGGCATTAGTTTTCCGAGAATGGGAATTGCTAATGCAGATTAGTTCCAGGAACTCATTAGCATAACTCTTCTCCCAATCTCCACTCAAACTCCTCCCAGATTCCTCCCAGGTCCCACCTTTTGGGGGTCTTCATTTGTTGTTTTGAGATGGAGTTTAAAATCTTCTTCTCATTGTCCTTCTGATCTTTGATTTGGCTGGTGATGCAACTGTCACGTTTTGGTCTGAGATCCTGTTATCAGTCTTAGGTACATTGGTGTAAATTGGTGTAGCTCAGAGTTAATCTCCAACCCTATTGTTCAATTAGACTCCATTGCTCTCAACTCAGTCTCCTCAAATGAGTGCCTAAGAAGCTCAATTATACACCTGTATAAAGCATGCTTACTTCTAATCTGATAAGTAATAAATCAAGAAATACCACAGAAAACGTTGAACTTAACTGAATAGATGGAATATTGATTTTAAATTATATTATTCAAGAGCATGAAAACTGCTTAAGTATGCAAAGGTTTGAAGGTTTTGGCTCTCTGTCTTCATGTTTTGCTCCTCAGGACAAAGCAATATGATTAGTTTAATCTTTGTGAGGCATGGTTTTTGGGCTTCCTTTACAGACCAGTTAAAGGAAGATCAGAAAAATATCTCTCCTGGAGTACGGTAAACAGAGCCAAGGCAGTGGCAGCACTAAGCAAAGGTGTTACATCACTTCTCTGTAATCATGCTATAGTTTGTGTATCCTGATAATTGAAGTGTCTTCATTCCAGGAACAGAAGACTAGGAATTCATGTTCTGTTTATGATTGAGCAAAACCTGCATATTCATTTTTGCAGTGCTGCCACTGAGCAACTGTTCCCTGTCCCGCATTTGAGTGACTGATTATTCCTACTAAAGAATAATTTTCTCTAATCCTTCTCTTTTTTTTTTTTAATTTTTGCCTTTTTTTTTCTCCTGTCTATTTATCCAGTTTGTCAGAATCGTTTTGTATTCTAAAGTTGCCCTCCTGCACCTGCAACTGCTTTTAGCCTGGTGTCATCTTCAGATGTACTAATTATGCCCTACACCATTATCTAGGTCATTAGTGACTGAAATAGTATGAGATTGGGAGCAAAGCTTTGGGGAATCCCCACTTGATTTGTTTTTTCTGTTCTTCCAGTGATCTATTAGTAACTGCTTGGTAGGTTTGCGCAAGTATGGCATACTTTCATTACGCTCCTTCTTTCCCTACCTTATTTGTTGAAATGAAGTACTAGTGTGGCCTCTCTAAACTTTCCAAACGTGAGGGATATCTTGATGCTTCAGTTGCCCAAGTGGCTTGAAAGTTTTATATGTTGCTGCTCAGAAAATATTCTCATACTTCTGAATCACTGCTGGCTAATAATTTTATTCCTCTGGTTTCTGAATAATAATGGCATGATTGCCAGTTAGGCACTTAGTATGCTGCTGCAGAATAAGGAAAGTACATTATAAAATATGCTTGTGTTTAAAAGATTCTTCTTAAAAGCTACTCATAAGTTTCTGTTACTATCCAAAATACTTTCTAAAACTTGGTCGTTTTAGTAAACTACCTATTTCTGGTAAATCTCTGCATATCTACCTCAAAACTTTTAGTTTAAATCTGGATTTGTGAACACTGTTCTTTTATTAAGAAATAAACTTTTTCCCAGAGATATAGTGACAATGTGGTTTGTTCACTAATTTTGTTAACATTTAGCAAGTAGAACAGCAGAATCACATTTCAGAGAATAGCTCCATAATTCCATGCACCTACTATAAAACCAAGCAAATTGACACTCTGCCAGGAGTAGCCAGAGGAGATCTTAGGAGAGAGTTCATAATGATACTGTTGCCATATTGCATGCCTGTAAATAATTCACTAAGTCAGCCACCCTTTTGTTTTAAGCAAACATGAGCAGATGCCTTCCTAAATTGGATGCAGACAACAGTTTTCAGCAAAACACTGTTGTAATATGACACTTAAAAAGAGTAACATTTTCCTTTTACTGATTTTTGAAGAGTTATCCAATAATTCACAGTGATTACTTCTGTAACACATCAAGTCCCTCATTGTTTTTCATCTACATTTTCCATATTTTTGCTGTGTGATAGATTTCATTGTTAACTGCAGCATGGTGGAAAATAAAACAAATTCACAGGCAGTTAAGAGAACTGAGAAGTTTTGCAGAAGCCCAAAATATTAGTATTAATTAATACAAGACTTGCAGTCTAGACACTATATGCACTTTCTATTTAAAAAACTAAAAACCTCTTACCTATATGTAAGTCTTCTCCACAAAACATAACCAAGTATATAAAAGACAAGAAACAAGAGTTTCGGGGGTCCAAGAGAAGTTAAAGCCAGTGTTTACAAAATTGACGACTGCTCAGTACTCACCTTGTAAAAACAGCTCATACCTTTAAAAACGTCATAATTATAGTATGTGGAAGTGTGTAAAATTCACTCTTATCTGTAATTCTTGTATTCTTTTTACCTCCCCAGACTTATATGGGATTAAGAGGTGGATTGGGGCGGCGGGGGGGGTGGGGGGTGTTCTTTACACTTTGAATTTTACCGAACTGTCTTCTTTTCAACATTTTTCTCTATGCAAGTTCACTGAGCTCTCCTTACAAGCATTTCCCTATACTGATTTCATTCAAAATTTGTCTTCTCCTTTGGATAAACTTAAATATACAAAATAAGGATACTGAATGTAACAAGATTAGATATGTCTATAAGTTCTGAAAGGCGCAATAAAATGTAAAACTTCATTGTGAGTTTAACTGATATATTTCAAGTATGGTTTAACATTATTGTGAAACACTTGTGGCAATTTGTGCACCATTTCTGTCAATCCTTAAATTACATTT
>WEIV01016663.1:9627-37855 GCA_013390005.1 Calyptomena viridis | reverse complement strand
GATCCCAACCATCCCGACAGTCCCCAATTCTTAAAGATGTTCTGAAGCCAGTCTTCTCCTTCCTGCTTGATCTCATGGATGTTTTCTTTCGTTCGTGAGATGGCAGTCCGAATGTGCTCCGAATGAGAACTCAGATTGAAACAGCAAAGGTCTTGGAACTCCTCGCATCCATGGTTATGGGCCAGGAGCAGCACGTCAATGGCTGCACGGTTTTGGAGAGTCGCTTGCCGCATGATTTGTTCGTCCTGCAAAAGGTCTGCTAGGGGATTGGAGGTTAGTTCAGCTTGTTTTTTAGCCCAACACTCTACCTGGCCCAACTCGGAGAGTGCTTGGGCTGCTGCTGCGTGAAACTACTGTTCTTTTTGATAGGGACCAATGGATTATTTCTGAATCACATGAAGAATTCATCTCAGCAGGAGATCTTTTGGACAGTTGTTTCGGGGCTTGATAGGAATATTTTTATGAGACCAACTTGTATGTTTGATTTGCAGAATACAAGCTGGTGTGCCCAAGGGTGCACGGGCCTCCGAACAAACTGGAAGGTATTCCCACCCACGCCCAGTCTCCGCAGATCAGAAAATAGCCTCTTAGCAATTCCCTAGCAAAATGGTATGCTGATCTGCTGAGAGTGTCATAATAGGGACACCATTGCTGGTTATTAAACTGTGGTTTGGGCTTGACTTGGATGGCTAAATTTTCGTTCTCTGGATCTCTGTTGAAAAAGATGCAGGAACTTGCTTTAGCCAAGACAATTAAATCTAACTCGAGGTGGGGGACTATCATGTTTTGGCAGGGTAAGAAGCCAATTTTTTCAATATTCAGTTGGGTTTGGGTACAACGATTTGGATGGAAAGTTTTTCCAGTCAACTGGAATACCTACCGGGCGTGTGGACAAGGGACCCTCAGATGCAGCCGTTGACATACATAGATGTTTTTGTCCCATGGCGTTTGCTAGCTTCAACCAGAAGTTCTCTCCTGGCTTGGTGATGACCCAGGACTCGGAGCATACACGGATGCACAGCAGGAGAGGAACGGCTCTTGCACAGCCTCTGCAAAATTAATAACGTTATCGAAGACATGGCAACCCTCCAACCTGGGCTACCCTCCCCCACGATGTTGCCTAAAAATTGGCATTTGGCTGTAATAGATATCAAAGATTGTTTTTTCTCAATTCTCCTCGACACCGCTGATGCACCACAGTTTGCTTTCTTGGTTCCTTCCATCAACCGAGAGGCCCCCATGAAGCACTACCATTGGAAGGTGCTGCCGCAGGGCATGAAGAACAGCCCCAGCATCTGCCAATTGTATGTGGCTTCACTGTTGTCCCCCATCCATAGGGAAGCGGGTAGTGCAATCATTTACCATTATATGGATGACATATTAATTTGTGCCCATGGTCAGAAACAGGTTCAATAATTGCTTGACCGGATCATCTNAAAGATGCAGGAACTTGCTTTAGCCAAGACAATTAAATCTAACTCGAGGTGGGGGACTATCATGTTTTGGCAGGGTAAGAAGCCAATTTTTTCAATATTCAGTTGGGTTTGGGTACAACGATTTGGATGGAAAGTTTTTCCAGTCAACTGGAATACCTACCGGGCGTGTGGACAAGGGACCCTCAGATGCAGCCGTTGACATACATAGATGTTTTTGTCCCATGGCGTTTGCTAGCTTCAACCAGAAGTTCTCTCCTGGCTTGGTGATGACCCAGGACTCGGAGCATACACGGATGCACAGCAGGAGAGGAACGGCTCTTGCACAGCCTCTGCAAAATTAATAACGTTATCGAAGACATGGCAACCCTCCAACCTGGGCTACCCTCCCCCACGATGTTGCCTAAAAATTGGCATTTGGCTGTAATAGATATCAAAGATTGTTTTTTCTCAATTCTCCTCGACACCGCTGATGCACCACAGTTTGCTTTCTTGGTTCCTTCCATCAACCGAGAGGCCCCCATGAAGCACTACCATTGGAAGGTGCTGCCGCAGGGCATGAAGAACAGCCCCAGCATCTGCCAATTGTATGTGGCTTCACTGTTGTCCCCCATCCATAGGGAAGCGGGTAGTGCAATCATTTACCATTATATGGATGACATATTAATTTGTGCCCATGGTCAGAAACAGGTTCAATAATTGCTTGACCGGATCATCTAAACACTGCAAGCCAAAGGGTTTGAATATCGGCCAGAGAAAATCCAGAGGATGCCACCCTGGAGGTGTTTGGGCCTGGAAATCACCAAGCGCACCATTCAGCCCCAGCGCTTGGTGATCAAGGATAATCCAAAGACGCTTGCAGATCTCCAGCAACTGTGTGGGTCATTGAACTGGGTAAGACTGTGGCTTGGGATAACCACAGAGGACCTGGCCCCTCTCTTCAAGTTATTGGAGGGAGGGGACGATATTACGGTTCCCAGGTCCCTTACCCCAAAGGCAAGAACAGCATTAAAAATTATTGAGAACAAATAGTCGGTAAGGCAGGCAGTCCATTTACAAATAGGGCTGATAGAGGATAACTGGGGATAACAGAACTGTACATAGAATGAAATACAAATGCATATATAAACTTATAATACACACCGCCACATCAAAAAGAGATTCAAAAATGAATGTGAAAGTCTGCATAGAAAAAAAAATTGTTTTAAAGTTTATTTAAGATATGTTATATCAGTGAAAAACATTTTTTCTCCATATTAAAGGTGGATGCAACACCAATTCAGGTGTGAGCCAAGTAAGAACTATAGTTGGAAAAATCAATAAGGATGTATCTTAAACTAGGGACATGCTTAAATAATTTCCCAGAGCTTTTCTTTAGAGAGGAGATTCTCTTTGAAACAGTTTCGGAGAGTCAGAACATTTTGTATACATCCATGAGTAGCTCTTTGTGCTGTTTTGGAGATGAGACTGGCCAATTATCCTCCAAGAAGGCAGGACTGAAACCAGTGAAGAGCATCTTTATTTGGAGATTTGATCTTTTTCTTGAAATAGATAGCAATTTTCTCAATTCTATTTCTCTACTTTGAGTGCTGAAATCTCAGAAGACTGTTCTGGTTTTGTTGTGTTGACCAGCTGAACGGGCACTGCTGTTCATATGTCTGGTAATTGCTATATCAGTGGCTCTGGGGGAATGCCTTGGAGGGTCCACCCTGTGGCAACAAAACTGAGAAATATTGTGTTCCTTGTCTGAGGCAATCTGCTGGAGAAAGTGTCCATGAAAACCTCAAACTTTTTGTACATTTTTTGTGGGTACAAGCAGTGGATCTGATGAGATCATCATTTTGACTTAACAGAGTTCAGAGTTCCCAGTTCAAGGGAAAATGAAAAAAAAAAAAAAAAAAGTCTATTTTGGTTCCAAATCAGACCAAGCTTACATATGGAAGCCTTTGATTTAGCAGGGAAGGAACGAATTGAATTCAGTGATCCAGGTAATGCCTATCAGTCTTCTATCAATGAGTTCCTAAATATACAGAAAGCCATTTATTTCTCTCCATTTTACAGACTTCTACCTTTTGCACTAGGATCTTCAAAGAGTTTGTTGCTATTTCGTTTTCAAATTTTCTGTAGTTCGTACCCCTTTCCAAATATTTCTCACTTAGATTTCTTTTTTTTTTATTTGTTTGGGTTTTTTGGGTTTTTTTGTTAGGTTTATTGTTTTTTCTTGGAAACTGGAGGAAAATATTTGGAGCTATCTCATTCTAGTAAGCATTTTAGGCTCGTCTTATGATAAGATCCAGTCTTCAGTAGAAATTTTCATTCTTTTGAAAGCAAGTGGGAGTCTGTCTACAGAGGAATTTGTCTTCAAATCAATAACAAGTATATTATAGCTGGGCAAAAATCTTCTAAAAGAAGGCCACTTGTATGTATACTTGCATAAATTGGTATGTCAGTTAAAAGAATAACATTTTAAAAAATATCAATTGCATTCATTTTTTTCCCATTTTATTCCTGGCAAAAGACACTTGAGGAGGGAGGAAAGAGAGGTAGAAAGACAAAATCAGTTTGCTATGGTACATCGAATATAATGGCAGTACAAAAATAGAGACATTTTTTTCTCCCTGTTCTTCAAAAGATTGTTTTGGTTAAAATGTCAAAAATGCCCAAGGGCTTACCCCGTGCTGAATGGACTATGCCATCTGTTTGTCTAATGAGTGACTTGGTATGCATAAACTGTTACCTAGATGGTAGGATTCTCAGTCTGTCAGCTTTCCTGTCAAATTCTGTCCTTGTTGCAACTGTGACCCCTGAAGGAATTAGTTGCATGATTGACTGACTGATGATGACTGACATTTATACTCAATCAACTCTTTAGCTGCAGCCACCATTGAAGGTAATCCCTATTTTGTTAATCTACAGTGCAGGTATGCTGTTATTTCTGTGCCAGTGAGCTTCCACAAAGCAAATATAAGTGAAAGCTGGACAGAGCTGTGAGATACAGGATTTGCTCTTAAGTTTAGCTACTTCCTATTACTCACAACAAGACTGTTTCTTAGTGTAATTTCAAGCAAAGAAGAAATTCGTCACCTTGAAATACTGAACATCTAGGGTTCACACTTCTAGCTCTCAAAACTAGCCTTATCTGGATTCTTGTTTGAAGGAAAGAATTTGATATCTGTTGTGAAAATGCTTAGGTACAGTGCCATGTACAGAACTGATGCAAGGGGTGGCTTTCACCCCTCCTGAGCTGCTCAGAGTGGTGGATGGAGACACCTCCTCCCCCTCAGCCATTTCCTTAAGGTAATTATTATTAAGGAAATTCTTAGTAAGTTTAATGTCTGTACTTATCAAAAAATAACCATGTTCAGTTTTTGTACAAAACACAAGACTAGGAAAAATTGAAGATGTGTAGCACTAAAGTGTATCAAAAAAATTCCTTTAATGAGTAGGTAGAGAGAAAATCTAATTTGTTGAACTTTTTTTTCTAATAAAACTTTAAGTAGACCACTAATAAGTACTAAATAACAATCAAACCTGTCATTGTAATAAATACTTATTAATAGCTTCTCATCTAAACATCTAACTTCTTATTTTTGTTCAGAATTCATCTTTAAGAGATTAGACACAAGAGCCCTAATGTGGACACTCATTTTTGCAGTGAATTTTCCCACCTAGTTCATGCATGACCTTACTTTGTTTAACTTGTACTTTCATTTATGTCTTATTTGAAAGGCAGAGTATCACATGACTGAGTAACTTTTATGTTTGAGGGCCTATGTTTGAACTGATGAAGTCCAGGCATCTTGAGAGGAAAAAAAAGAGTATGTAGAATTGTCTCCATTTTTGGCACACTATTGTAGGCATAAAGTCAAACAATTTCTTCTTAAGAGATGCCTTATGGTAAATTTAGATTCTGATCTACAAAAGGGTTTTGATGTACAAAGGTTTCACTGGATCATGTAAACTGAGAGCAATAGCCTAAATACATAGGGAGAATTGAGAACTTTCATAAATGTTCTACTCTTAACAATTTGACCAAAAATAGATTAGCAGCTTTTTGAAAAATGTGGATGAAAAAACTAGGTATTGGCATGCTGGATACAATGGGAATTTATTCTGGATTCAAGTGTTACTTTAGACTACCTTCTATTGGGATCCTAGGTAGTCAACTGCTTTTCAGAAATAGGGAATAGTTGGCAGGTCCAGACTGATTGTGGAAGCTTTGGCATGAAAACATGCAATGCTTTCATAAACAAACAATATAATCAATACTGTCTTATTATTTAACTATAAAGCATCTACTAAAGATTTGTGTTGCACTACCATTAACATATTTTAAGTATACAGTTTGGAAGGAATATGAAATTGACCATGTGTGTTTACAGTAATATTTGCAAATTAAATATTTTTTACTTGTACTGCTTAACCATGTGGAGTGGGAAAAAAACCCCAGATTTATTTGTGTTCTGTGTGCTAAATCGCACATGTAATTCTTTTTTTTACACTATTATCATAGAATCATAGAATTATTTGGGTTGGAAGGAGACCTTGAAGATCATTTAATTCTAACCCTTCTGTCATGGGCAGGGGTACCTTCCACTAGACCAGGTTGCTCAGTCCTCCATGTAATCTGGCCTTGAACACTTCCATGAATGGGGCACCCACAGCTTCCTTGGGCTACTTGTTCCAGTGTCCCACCACCTTCACAGTAAAGAATTTTTTTGTAATAGCTAATCTAAATATATTCTCCTTTAATTTGAACCCATTCCTCCTTGTCCTACCACTATCTGCTCTTGTACATAGTCTTGCCCCATCTTTCCTGTAAGATCCCTTCAGGTATTGGAAGGCCATGATTAGGTCAACCTGAAGCCATCTCTTTTCTAGGCTGAGCAAAACCAAGTTTTCAGCCTTTCCTTCTAGGAGAGGTGTGTTATCCCTCTGCTCAACTTGATGTCCCTTCTCTGGGCTTGCTTCAACAGGCCAGTGTGCTAAGAACCCCAAAGCTGGATCCAGTACTCCAGGGGGGATCCCACAAAAGCAGAGTGAGGGGACAGAATCCCCACACTCACTCTGCTGGCCATTCTGCTTTTGATGCAGCCCAGAACACAGTTGGCTTTCCAGGCTGCAGGTGCACATTGTTGGCTCATGTCCAGCCTCTCATTCATCAACACCCCCACATTCTTTCTTGGCAGGGCTGCTCCTGACCTATTCATTCCCCAGCCTGTATTGATATCGGAGGTTGCCCCAACACAGGTGCAGCAGCTTGCTCTTGGTCTTGTTAAACCTCATGAAGTTCCCATGTGCCCACTTCTTGAGTTTGTCCACTTCCCTCTGGATGTTATCCCATCCTTCTGGTGCATCAACAGTACCACTCAGCTTGGGGGCATCCGCACATTTGCTGACAGCGCACTTGATCCCTTCGTCTATGTCATTAATGAAGATATTAAATAACACTGGTCCCAGTACAGACCCCCTGAGGACATTACTCGTCACTGCTACCATCCAAACCATTCCTAATCCATCTAACAGTCCACTCTCTAATTTGGAAAGAAGGACATTGTGGTGCACTGTGTCAAAGGCTTTACAAAAGTCCAGATAGATGATATCTATACTTCAAATTGTTATATACTAGTGCAATTTTCCTGCTGGTTACAAATTGCTGAAATATCATGTACTTTAATATCGTAAGTTTTGAGTAACTAGATTTTGGCAGAGGTTACTGTGTTTGCATGCAGTATGATATGCACATATTCATTCTGACTCATTGGAAGTTTTCCGCTTGGCAGTGAAGAATATACTGACAAGTGCATCTTTTAAAAATGGATTCTAATTGGATTTGCATGTTCCAATAGAAAGTTTTTTTGTTTTTGTTTTTGTTTTTTTTTATAGTTTTCCCCACTCTGCATCTGTAGAATGGTAGATTTCATTGTATGTCAAATTATAGGTACATTACTTTGCATAAATAGACATAGTAGTATAGCAAATTAATGCTTATTAATCATGTTAATTAACATCTAATACATTTAAAATAAGCTATGTATGAAATGTGTCAAAATAGTGAGGTTTCCCAGGAGTGCTGATCAAATTCATATCCCATTGCAGCTACCAAGAATAACTTTGTGATACGGGCATTTAGGAATTTCAATTTTTTTTAGTAATAATTGATTCAAATGTAAGGCTAAATGTTTTGTTTAGCCTTACCTTCTGATTTTGCAATCAAAATATACCTCGGCCTAGAGTAAAACAGGGGACTTGCCATGTGCCATGCCTCTCAAAATTTTGCAAGGTTGTAGGGAGAAAATTGAGACTGAAGATGGCAAGACTATTATTTGCATTCTGAAAGGTCTTGACAGAAATTACTTTAACAACATAAACAAAAAAATTAAAAGAAACAGCCAAATAAAAATATTTTCATGAAACTTTGTCTGCAGGGTTCTTTTGTAAATAGATGAAGATGTCTTAAAGTGCCATCTCTATCTTCCTAATCGTCTTTAATTAATCCAGTACTGAGCTTTTCACCTAATACAAACTCACCTTTGAAAAGTCTTCCTCAGCTTCCACTGTAAACATGTTTATTGGATTCATTAGCACAAAAATGCGTGTTAATATCTCATTTGGTGTAGGGTTTTTGAAGTTTTTCTCAGACTTTGAGATTGGTGATTCTTTTGGTGGCTTGGTTGAATTGCTGGAATTCACTAGGGAAGAAAAGTTTTTTCTAGTACAATGACATCTGTGTCTACTGATTGCTATTTTCCTTCTTTATGTTTGCAAAACCAAATGGTGTAGTATTTTTATTTTTACAGCAGCATATCTCTGCTTAAACAAGATTAAACATCAGCTCTTTGAAGCAAGAATAGTCTTTTTCTCTGTTTGTCTGGCACTAGTCCAACTGGGTATCAGTGAAAGTATCTACATGCAGCCATGTTGTAGTAAATGTCAGTTTCAACCTTATATAATTAAAACAGATTGTGCAAACAGGCAATCCTTCAAATAGTATACAAAAGTTTTTTAGTTCATAATGTCTGCTTTATTTAGAATTTTTCAAGCAGTCAGAGAATTATATTTTTTCTGTGATATATTGATTTTGGACAGTTTCTAAGTAAAAAATGGTATTATGCTCTTAATAGAGTGAGTATGTTTTTTCAAAAAAGGACATCTTTTTACCCCTCTGGCAAGTCTATCTGTGCTTAAGACTAAGTAGCTTTGGTAAAATTAGTGCCTTGATTTGCCTTACAGCTTTTCCTTTCAGTAAGTACTTGTAGATCATGGGTTCGTGTAAAGGCTATGGAGGAAATAAGTGGCGGTACCTTCTAATTAAATATTTCAAACATAGGATGAAAAGAGATGTCTGCTTCTGGACATATTTTGTTCTTGACTATTTCCAGGAGTGGTCCAGCTTTTTTCCTGTTAGTGACATGTGTCTGGGATAACCCATAATGATACACAACCACACAGGTTTGTGATACGGCTGTTTCAAAAACTACTTCTACCTAACTAGGTTTCATTTTGAACCTTATGGTTTGAACCTTATGTTTGGGGATCTAAATGTTGTCTTATGATTAGGAGATATGTCTCTGTTTATCTTGAGTGGATGTTATCATTATTCTTATTGAAACATGTGTTGGCATTATTATTTACAGAACCCAATCAGGACCAGAGTTAAATGACAGAACAGAATCTGAGTCAGAAACTAAGATGAAAGAAAAGAGAAATGGGTATTTGAGTAGAAGATAGAGCTGGCATGAAGGAATGAAGAAAAAGATAACAATTTGAGGAAGATAAGACAGTTTCAAACAGAAAACAGGAGAGACAGGCAGCAGAGGAATGAGAAGATGAAGTGCACTACTTAAATGTTTTCTCTTGAGAGGGAGACAAGAGGAAGAAAAATTAGTTCATGTAGAAACATTATTTCTGTTTGTTGTAAGTATGCCAATATTAGAAAGCCAAAACAAAGAAATGCAGAATCAAATAAAAAAGGTATATAACATCAAAGAAACGGGGGAAAAAAAAATCATCGTTCCTAGTTTGCATATCTTGACTGTATTCTTGACTTTATTCAGCAAAATAAAATTCACCGATAGAAAGTAAACATGTGAAACCAGATAGCTATTACTTACTGGAGAAAACTAATGCAGAAAACTGAAAGAGGTTACATTTTCTTCTGGAAAAGAGAGCATGTTTTCCATAGAAAGTACTCTCATTTTTGGCTTAATTTAGACCAATGCTGCAAAGACTTTTAAAATAGCTAATAAAATTGCTAATTTTTTCTCTATATTCCATTTTAAATATACTAATGATGGTATCATTGGAAATATTTGTTTCATTGCACATTAGTTTGCCATATACTAACTTGAGTTTAACTTTTCATCTTTCTAGAGGCAATGGTAAAATATGTTGCTCTTTTGCCAAAGGGGCTAATAACCTTCCCATAGTTAACATACCCTTCAGCAGCACAAGCATTCTTTCAAACACACTAATTGTTCTGCATTTAAGTTAATAATATTAGTCACTGTTTCCAGTTTCTTCCTACATTGAAGGATAGATTGCCTCCCTTTCAGATCTAAAGACCATGTTTGTCCAATAACCTTTCCCCTTCCTCATCAGTTAATTTATTAAAGCATTATTTTACCTGCTAAATATTTTACCTGAATACATTCACTTGTTCCTGCTTGGGATCAGAAGTACAAAAACTCTGTTAGTGCTATGGTTTCTTTTGACTAATTTCATCTCCCAAAGAAGTGGACCAGGCCAAGGGACTTGCTTTGCCAACTACATCACTTTGTGTATTCTTTGGGAACACTTCTACCTTTTTTATAGAAACTTCTTGAAACAGTCTGAGTATAAATTCAATGGGCTTATGTCTACTTCAAAAGTTGAATTGGAATCCTCACATAGCTTTCATGGTTTGCTTGACATTGGTCTAAAATACTATTAATATTATGAAGTTAAAACGTTATTAAGCTAAAATGTTAAATTGAGTTAAAATGTTACTAACTTAACTAGTATATACTCTGTAGAGAACAACTCCTACAAAGAAATAATGAAAAAGTAAATCACAAAATTTAATGAGTGTGCAGGAAAGAATAACAGAGACTGAAATTCTGGCATAAAATCAGCTGAGGTGATCTAAGAGAGAGCACAACCCACATGAAGATAAACAAATATAGAACACCAGCCTTGGGGCATTGTTTTAGAAGTGTCTATGCAAAGATATAAGTGCATAATACTTAACAGTGTGAATCTTCATTCATTTTATCCCCTAGAATACTACTTTGAAAATGTGTTGATAGTGTATTTATTTACAAAGACACTTTATGGACCTAAACACAAACCAACAGTAATGAACAACTGGTGTCACTAAATCCATTTTTATATAAATTACCATTTTCAGAAAGTGGATGGGTAGATAATGAACCTTACTGATATTTTTGTTAGAAATGCCTGGCTTAGACACTGATCTCCTCTTTAAACCTTGATAATGATCATGCCTTCATAGTTTAACATGGTTATTGTTTCCCTTCATGATACAGTAATTATAATATTCTTTTTTTTTTTGCTTTGTTTTAAAGCATTTAGTAAAAATGGCTTGCAGAAATAAAGAAATATAAAGTTTACATTTGATTTCCTGTCTTCAAATCTAACTCTCTTTGTGGATCTAATAAGAACAAAATGAGGTCTAATAAGGCATGGGTTGACCAGGAAGCTTGAACTGCCTGCATGTATTCACCCCTAACACCGACTTCTTTTGTAAGTCATAGAAAACTAATACACATATAAGCAGACCTTTAGGCTAGTTTTTTGTGACTACAGTCTGAGCCTTTGTTTGTTTATAATTAAATGTATTTATAATACATAAGGAAATTGAGTTGATAAATCTTAATCACAACTCTTTTAAAAGTACACAACTTTAAGGTTCAGATTAGGGCTTGGAAGAAGGAGAGAATGTGTCAAAAAAGCTTGTTAAGAAGTTTTTAATTGCTTTTATTGATAGATGCCTAGCAGTTTTGAACATAGATCACTCATGTCTCTAAATATTTATGCTTTCTTAGGTCTATTCTCAGTTGCAGAGTTATTCTCAGCTCAGGAACTGTGGGACATTTAGAACCAGCATGGCAATCTGCATTCTTTTTCTCCACTGGAGTTCTCATCTCTTTTCGTTTTAAGCAATTTCAGGAAGAAAAGAAGGGCTTGCAATGCTGTGGGAGACTACATATGAGTCCTACAGGAGACAGTTTCCTCTGTTATCAGCCAAGTGGGCAGCAGGGAGGAGATGTGTGGATATTCCTAAGCTGTTTACAGCCCGCTGGAAGTGTCTGATTTTGCAAAGCAACCAAAATAACATTTAACTTATCTGGAAATCTTCAAAAGAAGTCACGGTGGATTGAATAATTATTTAATATAAGAACGCATTATTTTCCCTCCTCTGTCCTCCTGTCTGTAAATATGTCCCCTTGGGCAGGACTTTAATGGAGAATAAACAGGACCAGTATTGTGATTCAAAAATCTGAAGTCCTTTGCAAATTATCACTGAAAGAAAATCTGTGCCTTGAAACATCTGTGGGTAAAATAATTAAACCAAATGTTGTAGGGCTGGCAGGAAGAGGATGCAGAGACATCAGTAGCTGTGTAGTAATTAAAATTTGTATGTTCTGGTGGTTTGTTGTTGGGGTTTTTAAGGATACCTTGTATTCCTGCAGGTAGTTGTGGCTAATATTGTTGCTTATTTGTATTCAAAGCAAACCTAAAACAGCTAAACTACATCTGCCAGAAAATCCTTTTTCTCTCCTTTCTCTCCCCATCCAAACACTGGAGCTAATGTTTGAATTCAGAAGCCTCTTTGATGTCTGATCATTTAGCTGGGTATTTCAGAACACAGGTTAATTGAGGATATGATCTATGGCTGACTCAAGAGTTGCTTTAATAAGATTATGTTTATTAAATTGATTAAAGAACTGTTTGTCCTTATAATTGACTATGAGAATGTTATTTGTGGTATTAAAAATGGATTAAGACACACTCAGCCAAATTAAATGTTTTGTATAACCAGTTTTATTTGTGGAGAGTAGTACTGCTGGATTTTGTATGTATTTTCTTCACTTGTACTAAAGCATGTCAGGGGCCGGGTTTTTTTGGGTGTCATTTGCTTACAGGGATTCATTGACCTGTACTAATCTTTCCACCTGGCATTTGCTTGGTATGTAGCAACATGGCAGTGCACTAGTCATGGAAATTGGGCAGGAATTCCTGTCTGTTCACAATGCAGGGTTAGCAAATCATCCTTTTTCAGGGGGTTTCCCTAGTTTTGTGCTTTCAGAACTTTTACAGAAAGACACAGCTTCCTTACATCCCAGCAAAGAGGCAAAGAATTATTTCAAACTGAAACAGCAGCTGTAATTTTTTCTCTCTTGAAAATACAATAATACCAATAAAATTAAAGGCAACACACAAAAAAATTATTTGATGGATTTTATTTTTTGGCTCTAAACGTATTAGTGGCATTAAGAAAAATCACACCAGAGAAAGAGGGAAGCAGAATATTTTTGGGAGCTTCTTGGGGAAGAATTGAAGGTGAAATTTCACCTAGAAACATAGCTGTGTCACAATGGAGGAAAACTCAAAATATAAATAACCTTCCCAACATAACTGTGAAGTGCTATGTTTTTTTTTCTCCAGTAATTCACAATGAGTATAATGCTGGCTTTCACAGAAAAGTCTACCTATCTTTCTTCTCCCCAAAAACCTTACTGTCCAAAATGATTTTCCAAGCACTCAGATGATGAGTACTTGTCTATGTTAGTCATCTGCAGACATATGACTGCAATTGAACTTCAGATTAGAGAAGGAAATTGTTCCGTGATTGGCCATTAGTTTTGTATTGGTCCCAAATTATGGGAGCCAAGTGATTAGGCTCAATTATTAAAAATTAATTTTGTCATTTTGTTCAAAGATCCACGTTTGACTCACTGTGGCCAAGGTTTTACTTTTGACACCAGAAACTGTGTATTAGGAACCAACTGAAGTTTCTAGTCAGTAAGATAGGAACAGTTTTGTGAAACACTGTAGAATGATCAAGTTTCATTAATATATTTCAAACGTATGATGAAATACAAGTGGCCAAGATTAAAAGATCTCTTACTAGGATATTTATTTAAAAAAATATTGAAAAGCTAACCAAAATTAAAGAAGGGCAGACAGCAGACTATGAAATTGTAATCAGGGGCTTTTGTGTAACTAAGAGCTATTGTGAGTTTCTCAGTCAAGCAGAGAATTAGATGAGTTTTACTTTCTATATTTTGAATATTTTGTTGATTAAGAAGAGGGTTTTCATGCTTATTATCTCTATATAAAACTAGGGAGAATGACCATGAGATTTTGCCAATAAGAATATTGAAAACTAAGTGACTGATGTCTAACAAAATAACAAAGATCTTAAAACAAGAGAGGATTTAATGAACCTAATGGTACATTCTCAGTTCTTCTGCATGTAAAATTAGATACATAGAAGGTGCATGGAAACCTCCTATACAGAGGTTTGATGGCAGTCACTAATCAGAAATTGTCTCCATTAGCTTTTATAACACTTATGAAGCTGGCAAATGCTAGTATTTCTAGTTAGAAATCACAAAAAAAAGTATGAATACTATGATGCTACCAAATTGTAGTCTACTCTTCAACTTTAGACAAGGTGAGGCCTCAGGCAGATGCAGAGCCTGAGGGCTTCCTCCCAGTCTGTTCCAAACAGTATCTGCATAGAGCATTCCTCAGACTGCCATGTGTATGCTCACACTTCCTAGAAGACATATTTCTTAAGACAAGTGTTGGTATCTAAAATATCAGCTCATTATAAATTGCAAAATACAGATCGTGTTTTTACATGACAACTGTTTAAATAAGCGAATATATCAAAGTTAAAACTTTGGAGACAATGAAGGTATTTCTAAATACCTCCAATGTTATAAACATACAGAACTGATTAGGAAGGTAAAGGGGTCAAATAGCATGTTTAAGTCTCTGCCATTTTTTTTCCCCCACTTTTCTTTGCAGTATGACACCCTCTTTTCCACTTGGTGCAGTGTTTTAATATCCTTTTTTTCTGATTCGGTACTTTTCACATCCAAGATTCTTCTCTACCATTATACTAAGCTCCAAATTAGTCAAGGAAACCAAAATTTTAGACTCAACTGGTATATCTTTTGAAAAACTGAAACTTCTTTCCTGAGCCTTCAGAGGTAGAACAGCTGAAGTTTTAGAGAGTTCCTACCAACTGCTCAGCATTTTAAATGTAATGCTCTTGTGTTTTAGTTATCCCTTTTCCTTGTTTTAATCCACAGCTTTTTTTCTTTGGTGTTTCAGTACTTTGACATAGTCCAGGCATGATATCATGGGCTCTGAGCTGGTAAGTGAGCTGTCAGTCAGAGTTTCTTCTGCCTCACTACCGATGATTTTTTCTTAGTGTTCTCATATATATTAGGTTTAGCTCTGCTGGAATAGCCATGAACTTATGCTTTATGAACAAGCTTTAAAATTCCTATAAAATAAAATGTCTATTCCTGTGAATTCTTGCTGTATTATCTTATGTCAGAATAAGTGTTTGTTGTCTCTTCTCTATTTTCCAAAATGCTTAAACTTGATCAAGAAAGAGGATGTTAACTGCAAAATTTTATTTCCTCATGCCTATGGAACACACATAAAACATTTGCTCATTAGTTATAAGAACTAATTTAAATAATAATGTTTTCAAATGGCCAATGTCAAATAAACTTAGGGGGTAAATATCAGTGCAACATGGTAAACAAGTTATGAAGTGGAGCTGAGTGTAAAGATCATTATGAAGGGATAGGGTTTGTGAGTACTGTGCAAGTAAAGCAATCTACTTTTGGATAACAATGTGATTTTTCTCATGCAGTATGCCAGATTACTTCTTCCTCATGTGTGGTCTTGCTATTGTCTTTCAGTAAGGTTATCTGTTTGGTGCACTCAGTTCCTGAGCCACAGCTGGTTAATGCAAAGACCATCAAGCTGAATGTGTGTGCACATGCACATGCACACACTGCTGCTGTTATGTATTTTCTTAATTGCTTTTGGATGTTCACAAAATCCAGAGTAGTCATTAATTCGTTTCAACAAGCAGAGGCAACTAAACTGCTTGTAAACTGGGACATGTGAAGGAAAATTAATATTTTCTCTCTTGGTGCCAAAAGAAATATTGCTACACTGCTTAATGAGAGGAACTTTTGTTGCATTTATCATCGTGTTTTATTTTAAATTTTTTAGCATTTACTTAATTATTAGACACTTAAAGAGATCTACTTATTTACAGCACTGTGCATGATCTCCACAGTGTCACATTTTGTAGCCAACTGTAAAGACATTGGGAAATATTATAGAAGACTTTTATTGCATATTTCTTGATATGTTTTTCTGCAGGGTCTAAAATTGGAATGTTAACCTAATCCAGATCTTAATGGTTTTTACTTACAGTGGGGTTTTTTTGTATCAGTGAGGCATTTGTAAATAGGTGCATTTATTCATCTCTTTTTGTCTGATGAGTCCAGTAAGCTTTCAATGCTCAATTATTTAGCAATAAGTCATTGTTACTATATCAGTTTTACAAATTTGTGAGTGGAGGCTCATATACTCCAAATAGGTTGTGATACATTTGGGGAACAGTGTGAATTTTCAATTAACCAATATCTTTTTGTAGTAATTTGGCCTGAGTAATGCAGAAATAGAAGCAGCGGGTCCATGGTGTGATTACAGGAGATGTAATGAAGAGTGTGATTAAAATGAGTACTATACCCAAAGCCAGTTCCAAATGTCTTAGTCACTAATATATGCTAGCTCCCCATCTGAGAGAAAAAAATTTCAAACTGATTTAAATTGAGGATGCAGTGCTACATACAAGAAAAGCAGGTTAGATACCCAAGGTAGGCCAGATTTCAGCAAGCCACTGTAACTATACAGCAGCAATAAATGCTGAGTCAAGTCAGACCAGGGAAAGAAAGCAAGACTTGCTCAGTTGTGGAGGATTCATCAGCACTCTTCACGCGCCATCTAAGAAAGAGCTCCCTCACAGACGTATATCAGCTTAGCCCTGAACCCATCATTGTACCATCTAACACACATGATGACACCTCTCATAGAAAAGCATGTCTGTCCTTTTCTGGATGCAAATATAGAATTTTCCAAAGAAAATACACCATTGGTATAAGATTGAGACCAGGATGAGAGGATAGTTAGTCTGATATCACAAGATGGGTCAAAGATAAAAGCAAGTGTTCCTTGCCATTAACAAGCGAGGTTGTCATCTTTCTAGTTATTGCACAGGTACAAACTATTTGTAATACATTGTTTAAAAGTATTAAAAATGCTTGCAACTTGATATTGGTCAATTTGGAAAGGCATTTATAAGGGTTGTTTTCATTCAGTGTTTGTTTCATAGGGAGACAATTTGATGTTGACTGACCCTGACTCTAAAGCTAAGAACCAGAAACTGGTACCAGAGGTAATTTTACTAATGTCATTATACATTTCCTAAACACTATCTGGCAATTACAGTGAATGCATACAATGGCATAGAGTGATAGAAGTTCTAATAGCAATTTTATGATAATTTGTACAAGAAATTCCTGGCATGTCTCACAGTGCAACTATCTCAATTCTATAGAGTTTACTCTATGCTACCATCTCTATTGTCTCTAAACAGAGTAAGCTAAGTATGTATTTAAACTTATTATTTTGTAATAATTTTCTACATTTATTTAAGAAAAAAGAACAACTTGATTTCTTTTCTTCGTTCTTTTTCTGCCTAGATGAAATGAGTAAATTTCTTTTTTAACAACAAATCTAAAGAGACATTGATAATCCAAAGAACAGGTGAGTCAAAATATAGTCTGATTAACAGATTGTAGAATTCCAAGAACACAGATATCTCTTAATAGCCTTGATTCGATCTTCAATATATCAGCATTTTTAATGAATTGAATGAATCACCAGCACACTAATTATATGTCAGTATGTCTGACCAGCACAGCATGGACTAGAAAACCCTGGCAAGGGAAATCCTGTGCAGTTAAACAGTTACTATTATTAATGCAAGGCATCACACTTAATGTAAAAATTTGCAAAGGTCAAAACAAAACGTCAGGAAAGGAACTGCTTTGTAAATATCCATGGGTCTTTTTTTGTTTTTTCAAACACTGAGTTCTACATGATCTATGACACTGTTATTGTTCAATATGATAAGTAGTCACAAATATATAAAATGTATTTCACAGTGCTGTAAACTCCTTTGGAGATAGACAGTTATTTTTCTAGATCTCTCTCAAGGGGGAGTTGTTGATTTTTTGTTTATTTATTTGTGGAAAGAACTCACAATTCTTGTTTTGCAGCTACTGAGCTCAGACATTATTGGGCTCTGCTTAGAAAGCACGTTGCAAAATACTTGTAATTTTGAACCTTCATTTTGCGGAGAGGTGTGTTGAAAGGGTGCAGATCAGGATTCAGCATAAAATGGAACTGTTTATATTTTAAAGTGGACTGCTTCATTTCCATGAAGAGGGAACTTCTTGTCATTGTTTTACTGGAGTCCAGAAACACCTGGTGGACACTGCAGGTTCTATTTTCTGTGTTAATTCTCTCGGAGGATGACAGTGCTTGCCCTGCATTTCTCAGTGATAAATGGTTTCAGTTCATTAGGCAAGATTTCTTTGTTCCTGCTGCAAACCAAAGAAAGTCAGTCCTCAATCAGTACAGAGGTGTTTGTTCACCTTGTTTCTCATTCACTCTTACTACGAAAATTAAGTCTGCTTGAGAGCACACGGCAGTGTAGGTGACTTTATGGAGCAGCTGTTATGGGAGTTTTGCTATAAGAAATTACACTTCCTTTTAAATATGTTCAAGGTAATAAATCTTTGTTGACGTTCACAATTCATACTATTAAATATCCTTTTTTATATAAAAAAGCAAACTACAATATGGAGCTTGGCAAATAATTGATATCAAACATTTCTCATTGAAGTTATGTCCTTTTTAAAAGTGACTTACAAAGGAAAGGAAGGAATATTAGTTTTCTTATCCTCATATTCCTCTTTATTTTTTATAGGCAGAGAGAAGGCTTTTTTCTTTTCTAACTAGTATTAACCACAAGTTACTAGAAACATTGTTGTTATTTTTGTTATTTTAGTATGGAAAATGATGTGAATTTTTTCTTCCAGCCATTATCAATGCTGCCCAAAGAAAGCAACTTCCTGAACACACTATTTCTTTCAGAGACTGAATGGGAGGGATTTTTAGTCATGTTANTTGATTTTTTGTTTATTTATTTGTGGAAAGAACTCACAATTCTTGTTTTGCAGCTACTGAGCTCAGACATTATTGGGCTCTGCTTAGAAAGCACGTTGCAAAATACTTGTAATTTTGAACCTTCATTTTGCGGAGAGGTGTGTTGAAAGGGTGCAGATCAGGATTCAGCATAAAATGGAACTGTTTATATTTTAAAGTGGACTGCTTCATTTCCATGAAGAGGGAACTTCTTGTCATTGTTTTACTGGAGTCCAGAAACACCTGGTGGACACTGCAGGTTCTATTTTCTGTGTTAATTCTCTCGGAGGATGACAGTGCTTGCCCTGCATTT
The DNA here is from genome assembly GCA_013390005.1 of Calyptomena viridis. NCBI lineage: Eukaryota > Metazoa > Chordata > Aves > Passeriformes > Eurylaimidae > Calyptomena > Calyptomena viridis. The sequence continues at coordinate 18,790 of WEIV01016663.1, read as the reverse complement.
CTCAGTGATAAATGGTTTCAGTTCATTAGGCAAGATTTCTTTGTTCCTGCTGCAAACCAAAGAAAGTCAGTCCTCAATCAGTACAGAGGTGTTTGTTCACCTTGTTTCTCATTCACTCTTACTACGAAAATTAAGTCTGCTTGAGAGCACACGGCAGTGTAGGTGACTTTATGGAGCAGCTGTTATGGGAGTTTTGCTATAAGAAATTACACTTCCTTTTAAATATGTTCAAGGTAATAAATCTTTGTTGACGTTCACAATTCATACTATTAAATATCCTTTTTTATATAAAAAAGCAAACTACAATATGGAGCTTGGCAAATAATTGATATCAAACATTTCTCATTGAAGTTATGTCCTTTTTAAAAGTGACTTACAAAGGAAAGGAAGGAATATTAGTTTTCTTATCCTCATATTCCTCTTTATTTTTTATAGGCAGAGAGAAGGCTTTTTTCTTTTCTAACTAGTATTAACCACAAGTTACTAGAAACATTGTTGTTATTTTTGTTATTTTAGTATGGAAAATGATGTGAATTTTTTCTTCCAGCCATTATCAATGCTGCCCAAAGAAAGCAACTTCCTGAACACACTATTTCTTTCAGAGACTGAATGGGAGGGATTTTTAGTCATGTTATTCTCAATTAGTCTGACTGGTTTTCAACAAATCTGTAGATGTGGTTATTCTGAAGTGTGGAGGTACATCCTAGAATGAAATATGCCTTTCAGAAACTTTTATGACACACCATGACAATGTTGGGTCTTGGTTTGAACCATATTTTCTTTAATTATGAGGAATTCTTTATTATGATATATTATATTTATATAATGTATTCATTANCATCATAAATATAATATATTTATTATTTCTTTAATTATGAGGAAGTCCTTTCCCTCTAGAAAACAAGACTGATGAGGAGCAGCTGAAAGAGCTGTAATTGTTTAGCCTGGAGAAGAGGAGGCTCAGGGGAGGCCTCATTGCTCTCTGAACCTACCTGAAAGGAGGCTGTAGAGAGGTGGGGCTTGGCTTTTTCTGCCAAAGGATCATCAAGCAAAAGGATGAGAGAAAATGGCCTTAACTTGTACTAAGGGAGATTCAGACTAGATATTAGGAAAAAAATAATCACTCCAAAATTATGAATTGGAATAAGTTGCCCAGGGAAGTGGTGGAGTCACTACCTTTTGAAGTGTTCAAGAGATGTCTTGAATGTGGCCCTTGGGAATATATTTTAGGAGTGAATATTGTTGTACTGGGTTGATGTTCGGACTGGTTGATCTTGAAGGTATCTTCAACCTCGATGATTCTGTGATTATATGTCCAAGACAGTTTAAATCTAGAAGCAGACAGCTGGAATGAGTCTCCCTTGAAAATTCAGGTCCCTGTAGTATAGATTTCAGAATACTTTTGCAGCGACAGATATTGACCTCCTAAATATTCTTCACAGTAGTCCAAGGTGACCAAAGTCTCTTGTCTACATATACCACAGACTGCTTGTGTAAGTGGCAATAAGGAAGTGGCAAAGGCAGTGGAAAGATGCAACCTGCCTCTTGTGGAAATACATGGAGGACAGTGAAGAATAACTGATACACTGATCTTCAGGATATGTAACAAGGGCTGAGAAAGGCATTCTGGAATATCTTCTAGGCCTGATTTCAAGTAAATACTGATTAAAACAAATCAAAGAAAGGAGCACAGACCAAAATAAAAACAGCTTTAAATATGTACTTCTCATGACTACTTGGTTTTTTGTTTTGTTTCCAGCTTGACACGTATCTAATAACTAAGCCACAGGGGCTGGGTGCAGCTTGTTTATACTAATCCAGCTACAGCATAGGAAAAAGTCCAGAGAATCTAATTATATCCTTATACTTGTTCCTTTTTATGGTCAAATATGAAGCTATGTAGAACTAAATTGCAGTGTGGATGTCCAAAACTGAACAAGATTTGTTTGCCTTGGAACTGGTCATTGTCAAGTAAAACCTTGCTGCTTCAGTGAAGTCCAATGTGATAACATTTTACAATAAATGCCTGCCCAGATGAAATAGAAACTAATGACCCATTAGTACTGTGATGGCTAAACCTCAGGAGCAGTGTAATTTTTTTGTGCATTTAATTAGGCTCAATTTACATCAAAATTTAACTGCAAATAATTAATATTTTCCAAAAGCAGTATTGATAGTGTGCCACAGTTGTTGGGTTGATGCTAATCCTGTTTTTACCCTGGTTGGCTCAAACAGCAGCAACCGCGTGCACCGCGGTAGAAGAGTGGGTCGGCACCCAGCAAAAGCTCCTCTTTTTCAGAGAGTCTGGCCAGGTGTCACCTCAGGGTAAGCAGGCTTGATTCAAAGCTGCTTAACCCACCCAGGACGTGCAGCTATGGCGAGCAAAGGCATACAGGCGACTCTTTGTGTTTGAAGCAGTTCGGGTTTACTGGCCCTCTGTGACTACAGAGGTTTCTAATCCCAAGAGAAGACAGCCAGAAAGAGCGGGGCACTTCCTGTGCACCCGTTTATCAAGGGGGGTTGAAACCAGGGGAGGAGTGAGGGAATAACCAATGGGAGAGAAGGGTAGGAGTGGTTTAGGGAGGGGGTTACACCCCTAGAAGCCAGAGGCCTGCTAATCAATCCAATAGCCAACCGAGTAACAGGGAGGGTTCTGGGGAGTGGGATGGATTGGGTTACATATATGAGGCAAGGTGGGAGGGGTAAGGACAAGGGATACATTTGAGGGGAGCATACAAACTTTAGAATAAACCAACTGTATAGGGAACAGGGGTTAACAGAACAGTCCAATATGAACAGAATTATACATTATAGAAATGAACTCATAACTTGCACCGCTACAATAGTGTTTAGATTTTGTTTAAGTTATATAAATAACAAAATAAGTTAATTTTGTGGATGACAAAACACATAAATACTCCTGCTTCTTAAAGTTCCTGCTGATTCAAACCTCTTTTATAATGTCCCTCTGACAATACAGTGTTGTTAATTGTCTTCTAGCCGATTTAAAAGCTATACCTTTCTTTTGGCTAGACTTTCTAAAAATACTTTTTACACCAGGTTGCTATGTTTAGAATTGTAAAGAGAATGGAGTGACCAATTGAAAGTCTAATTCTACCCATTATAACCTTTCCTCCCAGTTTATACTATTTTGGAAGTGTTATTTGATCTGCAAGATCATTCTGTCACCTTCAGATTACTGCTGGGTGACTTCTGTAGAAAAGGAATTACCAATGCTTTAAACTTGAATTAGCTTTGAGAAATCATGTAGATGTATGCACAGAACATTACAGCAATGCTGTCTTCAAGGCACAGCAGAATTGCCTTTATGCAGCTTTAATGAATCACTTGAGCAATCCTTAAATTGCAGAGATCATGAAGCTGAGACAGCATCTCTAATTTAAAAAAAACACCAAACCAACAAACATGCATATACACTTAAACAGAGCAAATAAAGCTTTGAGCGTTGTCTTTCAGGGAAATCTGATCACAAATTGACTACTGCTGGATGGGCCATTTGGGCTCAGATCTGTTGTAGTGGAGAGCACTACTGCACATACTGTGGAAGTGTCACTTAGACTAATGATTATTAATTATGCAGAGGGTCACATCCTCTTAGTTACAAGTCATTTCCACAGTTTCCCTCTAGACTGTCTAGCCTAGTTCTGTTTTTGTTTTTTTCTTTCCTTTTAGTGCTGCTAGCAAATAACATGCAGAATGAATGCCAAGACCTTAATTTATTGACATTTCGTTTTCCTCCCATAACTTCAAGTCAGTAAAATGACTGAACAGTTGGAGACAGGGAGAGGAAGCCAGCTGCTATTTGTGGTTTAGGAAAAAGCTCCCTTTGGTTTGCTAGGTCATTTAGTAAAGTAGAACAGTAAAAAAGTATAGAAATTGTGTTTCACTACAGGCTGTGGATTCTGAACATTTATCCCAAAAACATATTTTCTGCACTTTCCTGATATGGAAAAAAAAAAGTTATGGTTTGACGTATTTTTAAAAAGCATTGCCATTTTGGTACCACTAACGTGACAGCACTAGGATGCATGACCTTCGCCTGTCTTAGTGCTAACCAGACAATCTACTGTGTATATTGAATAGTAGTGCCAGCATGGTTCATGGAGACACTGTGGAGCAGAATATGTGATATGTATGGCAAATATGTTCTCTGGCCTGGCTGAGTATACCTTGGAACATTCTTGACAATTAATGGGAAGACTACGCATTTCGAGAGCAGCAGCTGAGCAGAAGGTTGTGGCATCCAGAAATATGAAGAATTGCTTAGAGGAGAGTGTGTGTGAGAATGTTTTCCTGCCCAGGGACTTTGCCTTTCTCCTGCTGTTGTAGGTAGTAGGGAAAAGGCTAACTAGCAATGCCCAGCTGCAGCCAGTTCCTCCCTCAAAAGCACTAAAGAAGGAAAAGGACTGTTAAATAGAAGGATAGCTGCTTTTCTTAAAATAAATATGCCTCTTTCTAGCCTTTCTTTAAAAGTCAGTTAATATAGTAGAAAATATATTTCATCTCTTACAACTATCGAAAATTCCTCAAACTCTTAACACTTCAACTGTAATATTTTCCTGTAAATATTTACAAATCTTGTTTTCCATTAGAACTTGAGAAAAATTGTTGAGAAGGTGTGTTTCAATCTGTACGTTGTATGTTGTTAGCATAGAAACATGTTTAATATTAATACCTGACGAGACAATGTCTCAATGGACAAATTATTATATGCTATAACTCCTGGAATGCAGTTTTGCTGTATAGATACTTACTAGCTACATGCTACTTAGGTCAGTTGGTTAGAGCATGGTGCTAACAACACTGAGGTTGTGGGTTTGATCCCTGTACAGATCATTCACTTAAGAGTTGGACTTGATGGTCCTTGTGGGTTCTTTTTAACTCAGAAGGTTCTGGGAAATGTTCTGTCTTCCAAGAGTGTGTAAAAAGTAAGTTGTATTTGATTTATAAGATAAAGATATTTATACTTTCTGGTATCAAAACTTTTTTTTTTTAAAGTAGTATTAAATAATTCTCTTAGAGCCAAGTCTATTAAATGGATTCCTATTCTTACTGCACAGAATAAAACTGAATCTTCCATCAGAAAAAACTTGAACTAACTTAAATTTTGCAGTATGTGCCCAGTTTGGGCTTTCTGTATGGAAGATAAGGAGCACCTGTAATGCTCCCACATGTAAATATGAGAGCTACTAGTTTGAATAGTCTACATAATGCTAAATATCAGGACAGAATAAGAGATTTGCAACAGCTTTTTAGCATCTGTCAACCCTAAGAAAGCTAAACAAACAAAACAAAACCGAAACTAAACAAAACCAAACAAACCAAACTGACTACCTCTTGGAGAACATAATCTGGATCTTTATAAGACTTATTGGACACAATATTAAAATGCCATTGACAGTTAACAGTCCATCTATGATGGACAAATTATTTTGTTTCCCTACAATGAAAAAAATAGTTATTCACCCATCTTTGACCCTAAACTACCCTCTATTTCCATTCTGCCTTTTTTTTTAAATGCTTTTATGTTTCAGGTGTTATTTTCAAACAAGAATCCCAAGTGTTTCTCCCATATAGTGTTTCCAACTAAAATAGATGGATGGCAAAGATGAAGTATGTAATAGGCAAGAGTAGTTTAAAAGAACCAGTCTGGACAGGAAACTAACAAGTTCATTTGTCTCTGTTTTCTGTGCCTAAGTCAGAAGTTATCAGGTTTTTTCTGAAGGTGTCATCTGGAAATACACCGGAAATTAACACAGATTATGAAGTACAGACGGAGGAGCACAGCTAAGTGACATGGCATTGCATAATATATTCCAGATTTTAAGTAGCTTTACGTCTAGGATAGTTAGGATATGATGAAGATTACAAGATATCCAGAAAATCACAATCTGAGATTTTTTTTTACTGTTTACTCTTGGCTGCTCCGATTCCAGTGGTTTAAAATAGGGATGCAGCTAAACTCTTCTGAGTCCTGTTGTTCATACTGGCTGACAGAAAGTACTTTTCATTTCCATTCTGGATTTTAATTTGTTTTAAACTGAGGGGTTCATTCCTTGCTGAGCTTCAGGTCAGATGAGTGTGTATACTACCAGTATGCTAAAAATGTTGCATACTGGCATTATGGAGTGATAGAAAACATATGTGAGAGCATATAGCATGTAGAAAAGGATGGTGTGGTTATATTTATTTCCTTTAAAAGTAGCAAAAATGTGGGATAAGGTAACAAAAGGGAAGATAAGCTCTTGATGGTTTTCTGGAAGACCCCAGCACCTGGGGAGACATTCCCAGAAACTGAGAAGCTGCAGTGTGAAACAGCACTGACTGAAGAATGAGGCGATAAGAAGGTATTGCATAGCCTTTCTTCTAAGACTCCTGGAGGAATGAAGCCAGACGTGGTCCTTGGGCCTCTGTCTCCTTCCTTTGTCTGTCTCAGAACAATAGTCTAACACCCCCAAAAGGTTTGTTTATTTGCCTGACTGTTACTCAAACTTGTCTAAGAAAAAGAAAATATAAGAGAGATTTGAACCTAGAGAAAAACTAGGGACAAGTTTCATCCATATTCACAGAGTTAACTGATGAATGCCTCTCTCCCTTTGCTCTGCTTGAACATCTCAGGGTGAGCAATTGTTAACTAATGTTACTTTCTTTCCTTTTTATACTTAATACTATATTTTGCTCTAAGTGAATGTATCACTGTTTTGTTTTACTGTTAAGTGTGTTTTACTGTACTATTAGGTTTGTTGTGTGGTTCTGTTAAGTCCTAAGGTTTTGGGTATTTTTCTCTAGTTCAAATACATTTAATTACCATTCTCTAGTATAGAAAGTTTTGTTATTAAATTGCTTGGTGCAAGTTTGTGTAGCTTGCTAGTAGGTAACCCTTATGGCCACAGTCTATTTTTGTAGTTAAAATGTTATCAAAGACTTATTGGATCCTCTTGAATTGTCACGATTTGGTATTAATAAATTTATTATTTCTTGAACTAGTCCAAGTCAGTCCATAATACTGGGGTGCTGGTAGTTCTCAATGGTGAAGTAACTCACGGGGGCTCTTTGAGGGGCCTCGCTCTCTTTCTTGCTATTATAGTGAAGTCCCAGAAAAACCTTCCATCCAAATTCAGTGAATCTGTTAGTGAAAGGTCTCAATTAAACAGACCTCTAGCAGACTATTTAGGACATCATTTGATGGGGAGGGTATGGGACACTGAATAGCCCTAAAAAATATATTAATACCCACAGGATGGAAATTCTCTTCTTTTTTTTCTGTTCCTCTTCATGTGACAAATATTCAGGAGACCTTTCTCCTCCATTGAAAGCAAAAGATTTATATTTTATTTTTATACACACTGAGTTTTTGGTGCTGTGTTAATATTAAGTATAAGTCATGGTTATCCGTGCTTATTCAAAGAGACACCAAAGTGTTAATATTCTGTTCAAGGAAGTTAAATGAAACTGTAAATTCCAAAGAACCTCTGACTCTAAATAAAAATAACAAGTCTCATTATAGTAAAATGCAGTATGTGTGTAAATGTATATAAATATACAGAGGACTGAAAACAAATCCCTTAACCATTACTATAGACATATAGTAATGTGGCTGAGACATTCTGTGACTTGATACCATGCTCTCCTTCACTGATATAATGCAGAACTTGAACTGTGCAAGAACAAGATATTGTACTTGCCTTCTCTTGAAAACAGAGATATGAACAGTGTAGTGTAGCAGATTGCTTTGATCCATAGTAAAAGCAGACCACTACAAAGTAATCTATTGAACAGCTAACATTAATTTTTAAGTGTGCTCTGTGGTTTTTTTTTTTTTACTTTTTTACTGGAAACCAGATATAGTGTGGATGACTAAACAACTTAAATCCTCATCAGCACATCTACCAACGACATGGGCCTTTCCTTTCTCTTCCAGTGAGGGGAAAGGATTGGGAACAAGAAATTTGATTGAAGAGTAGGGCTGAACCAGCCTTCAGTACTGGGGATGAAGCAGCAGCTTTGCAGCAGCCTCAGGCCTCCCAGCGCTTGAGTGACCTTGCTGGCGCTGCTGAAGGGACATAGACTTCCTCCACTATCTGCAACCCCCTGCCTTCTTTCAGCTCCTGACAGCTCTTCCATGCTTCTCCATGCAATTGTGCCATGGTGCCTGCTCCATACCAGGCTAGCTGGGGCACTGAGGCCATGTGGCAGGCCCCAGAAGACTCCAAGCAGGCCAGTGAGCAGGTGGGCACAGCAGCTGGAAACCAATCCCAGACAGCCAGCAGGTGGATGGAGCAGCAGGGGGGAAACACCAGACAGGCAGCAGGTGGAGAGGACAGCAGGAGGCCAACACTACTTTGTATTCAACTTGACATTAATTACACTTGTTGGAATCCTATGTGGCTCCTAAGACCTTTCTTGGGGTGTTAAATTGCAAAACATATTTGTTTAGATTCTGGAAATAGCTTCTCCTAATGACTGAAGAGGTAGGAGATGGTTGGAGAGGAGGCAAAAGAAAGAAAGCCTTGTCCCATCCTTAAGCTATGTAACTTGACCAGACTTATGGGTAGGTATGAGCTGGCAGTTTGTTGATTTGCCCCTAACCATTTAGATGCCTAGGAAAAGCCAGTAGAAGAATTAAATGTTGCTGGCTTTCTTAATGGCTCTGTTGTGTGAAGTTCTGCATTGTGATGTTTGCTGAGGTGCCCAGATGTTTATAATTAATTTAGTCTGATTACTTCTAATTACTCCTTCCTACCTGCATTATCTTGCATTTGTCAACTTTGTATGTAAGTAGCCCTGCTGCCTATTTAGTTTAGATTTTAAGGTCCCTTTGGAGTTTCTTAGCCTTCTCTAGTAATGACTAATTTAAATAATTGTGCTCTCTGCAAATTTTTCCCACCTTTCTTCCCAGAATGTTAATAAAGAAGACAGAATCTTATCCAAATACACAAACATAAAGAATCCTATTGCAAACCTGTCATGATGAATACTTTATTTTTCTCTTTTTCTCTCTCTTTTTCTCTCTCCCTTTCTCTTTCTTTCTTTTTTCTCCCTCCTCCCTCTCCTCCCCTCTTCCTTCCGCCCTTCCTCCCTTCCTTCCTTCCGCCCTTCCTTCCTTCTTTCTGCCCTTCCTTCCTTCCTTCTGCCCTTCCAC
>WEIV01016662.1:13706-118349 GCA_013390005.1 Calyptomena viridis | reverse complement strand
GGAGACTGATGGGAGACCTCATTTTGTTTTCAACATCCTCATCAGGGAAAGTGATCTGTTCACTCTTGTGACCAATGCTAGGACTTGAGGAAGTGGCCTGAATGGAGGTTTAGGTTAAATATCAGGAAGAGGTTTTTCACCTATAGAGAGGCTGAGCACTGGAACAGGCTCCCCAATGAAGTGGCCACAGCCTCAAACCCANGCCTCAAGCCCATCTTAGTTCAAGAATCATATGGACAATACTCTCAGGCACATTCTTGCACAGGACCAGGAGTTGGACTCAATGATCCTGATGGGCCCCTTCAGCATATTCTATGATTCTATGATTCTATATCCTCATATATGAGAAAGCAGTAGCCTAGTGCTTCAGTTGATAAACAAATAATTGCAGTCTTTCATTATTCTTAGTGTCAGGGAGAAGTTGTACAATGGTATGTAAAAAAGACAATGAAATATTTACGTTTTAAATTTGTGGTTGTAGTGGGTTAACCTTAGCTGGACACCAGGTGCCCACAAAGCTGCTCTATCACTCCCCAGACATACAGGGGAGGGATAAAAAGGTAAGTTGAGATAAGGCACTTTACTAAAGCAAATGCAAAAGTTTGCTTGCACAGCAATGAAGAGGAAAATAACAAGATTTATTCTCTACTTCCCATTACCAAGTAAAATTTTCAAAATGCATAGTGGTTTCTCAGAAGGCAGACTTTATATTCCCCATTTGTTTAACTATTTTCTGACCTGATTCTCCTCCACCAAAGAGGATTGTGTTTCTATACACCATACAGCATGGTTTACAGGCAGATCAGGCGCTTGGCAGTGTGGTAAGAGCTGAGAATTACTTGTCTAGACATATTTTTAAAGTGAGACAAGAGCAGTTTGAATGGTCTTATGAATCTAATTTGGTTAAAAAAGTTGGTAAATTGCGTAGTATCCAGCGTTACAAAAACTAGTTGACACAGAAGGTTCTGTGGATCAAAAGGGTAACTGAAATACCTTGAAACCAAAGTTGTATCAGCTTTTCAATTTGAGACCTCAGAGTTTCTTTGTTGATTTTATACATCTTTGGCATTCATAGTGACAAATTTTAAACTAGGCAGAAACAAAACCAATCTAGATCATTCTCTTCTCAAGCAGAGGTATGAAAACAGGAAATGAGAAATACTGAAGTACATGAAAGACAGTATTATTAGTGCATCTTTTGCAATACTTTATTTGCCTGGGGATTTCAAAATGAAGATTCTTGTTCAAAGAAAACTAAAAATAAAAGATTCACTATATGTAGTGGATTAGTAGAACTATTTACTAAAATTACTCCTAAGATATGAGCACTATAAAAACATATAAATAATCACAGCATACCAGCTTGGAAGGGACTTCAAAGATCATCTGGTCCAACTTTTCTTGGTGAAAACACATTCTAGACAAGGTGGCCCAGCACTTTATTTGGCTGGATATTAAAAGTGTCCAAAGTTGGGAAGCCCACCTCTTCCCCAGGGAGATTATTTCAATAATTTATTGTGAAAGTTTTCCTCTTCTGTCTAATCAGAATTTCCTCAGGAGGAACTCATATTTATTACCTCTTGTTTTGTCTGTATGACTCCTTGTAAAAAGGAAGCCCTCATCTTCTATGTAGCTACTCTTACATATAGGAACATGGTGATTGCAGCTGGCGGGGAATTCACAGACTCTGGTAGCCATGCAGTAAAGAATCATGAGAATACTTTTATTGTGTAATCCTAATATTGTGACAAAGCATCATTTTTTATGCTATAAAATGGTTTATATTTTCTAAATGTTTATTCCTGTAAGATATCTGAAACTCTAGTCATAGGTTCCTCTAAGGTCAATTCCTAACCAAGTATCTGAGGGTCTGCTTGTCCACGAGCTCTGCATGAGCTCTCTCATCCAATCACAGACATGGTCAAGTTGTGTCCACATGACATTCCCAAACATGACGTATTCCTGTTGTCCTGTTCTGGTGAAGGCCTTTGTCCATATATGGATTTCCTTTTCCGATATCTCCGTCAGCTACAAGCTGCCAATAGCTTCAGCACGTTTTGTTAAGCCATCCTATCCTAAACTGCCACATTCTGATCATAGGCTACCACAGGTGACAAACCTTTTCCAGGCCAAACAAGCCGAGCTGTCAGCCTTTCCTCCTTTGGCAGGCTTCCCAATCTGTCGATCATCTTTGTGGCTTTTCTTTGAACCATCTTCAGCCTATCCACAAAATGTACAGTAGTCATATCACTATAACTCAGTGCTTTGAAGGTGAGGATATATAATGCTATGCATGGACAGCTTCAAGTCAATAATCTATGTTTATGTTTCTATTTGGATAAAAATTAGATGTAGAATTACTGGCATATATGGAAATATGTATCCTTCCATGGCTTAGGCTTGGCAGCCTTAGAGAGAAATTACTTAGCTTACTTTACTTAGGACTTTTGTGCAGTCCTTGCAGAGGCAGGCTGTATGCAGAGGGAGAACACTCACAAGACTTGTAAAATGTCAGTAATTCAAAATAGAAAAAAATGCTTCCCTCATAGTCTGGGAGAATGAAAGATATCAAAGTGTTTGTAGCAACTGGAGAGGTTAGCCAAGAAGTTTCACTTGCTTGTCCAAAGGAATTCTATTCTTAATTTGCAGGTGAATATTGAAAAGAAGCAGAAACTGACAGCTGTGAGTTGCAGAGGTTGAAGTACATGGATGAACTTTGCAGCTTTTACAAATACTTAGAAATTGAAGACTTATCAAACTCTTCTACCTCAAGTGTGGTAAAATGCCTCAAGAATATGTTTTTTCATGATGAGAAAGTCTAGAAACTTGTCACATACAATGGTCTATGGTTTGCTGGGGAACAATTCACATCATCTGTAGGTAAATATCACTTTAGTCTTTAGCTATGCTAGAGCAAAGAGAACTGGCCAGCACAAGAATCCATTGCTAGCTTTATTGAGCCACAAAAACTATTATAAAAACTATTTTTTTTTTCAGTTATAGTTAATAATACTGGACCAATTTTACTCCGAGATAGTGGATTATTAAGACAGAGCTGAAGATTCTGATTCTTGGTCTAGGGAATAGATTAATGAGTTAGGATGCAATGTATCTGTGCCAAAACAAAGAGGCTAATGGATTAACAAAAAAGATTGGTGTGCATCCATTTTAAAAAATTAATACTTCAAGGGCAGTACATAAGCTGCTTTCCTGGAGTTAAATAGACTAGTGAAACAGGTTGACTGATGTCTATTTTTGTGTAGAACAAATGCATGGTTTCAAGCCAAGCAGGTGCCTTTAGGACAGGCTGAGACTTTTGTTGCTTATTCCAAGGTCAAGATATGACTCAGTAAACGATTTGTCAGAATGCGTGTTGAGCAGGGCCCTGAGTTCTCCTCTGAGCAGGAGCTGGATGTCTGCATGATAGGTGATATTATGAAGCCACCAAGATCTCAAGAATACATCTGAAACTTCCTCTTGTGGAAGTAAAAGCCTTAAATCAGACACAAAGACGCCAAGCAGAAAGAGCACCTGACGGTTACGACATCTTCAAAAAACAATTGAGTGAGAAATTGTATAAATTGACAGAGAGACAAAGAAGGAAATATTTAGATTAGGTTCCTAAATTAAGACAGTCTGAATAACTCCTAATTTTCTTCTACCATTAACTTTTCTATACTTGTGTATTCTACAGTTCTTATGTTTATCACTGTTTCTTTCTATGTATATGTATACATATACAGGGACACATACAGACTATGAAGACTGTCTTTTATGAGGGTCATGTTGATATCCTTTCCTTTGGCTGGCTTTTTTGTCTTTCCTAGTGTAACCTTCCATATTCTCTAATCAAGAGAAAATTAAGAATACTTACTTTTGTCTGGGAAGCGAATTTTTCATAGCTAATTTTTATTGTTGCTATTTTTAGTAACATCACTAGTTTTTAAAAAATTTCTTCTCAATTAATTTACTGGCTTGAAACCTTTCTTATTCTTATAACTAGTATTCTCTGCCAGTGAGCTATCTGTGCTTAACACCAACTTTTAGAGCATTAATCTAATGCTAGATGAATGCCAGTTCTGGCTTTGTTGTAATGGTGAGCAGAAAACAGCTTAGAGTTTGTGAAATACTGCCCTCTTGTGCCTCAGTAAAATGAGATTGAAAAGAGCACTTTGTGTGGAGGTTCTTCTCTCTCTCTTTTTTTTTTTTCTAATTTGTTTGTTTTATTTTTGTTTTGTAGTTACAAGTAAATGGCATAATCAAATATTCAGCTCATATTTTGGTGGATTACAGCAGATTGCTTCTTCCTTTGACAAGTTAATTTTTTAGTTTTTTTTCTTTTGGTAAGCAAAAGAGCGAGTGATGTTGGCTGACAATTTTTATTATCAATGGATGAGTAGGAGAATAAAAATAAATTCTCAGAACAGAAATGGCAAGATACAAAACTATATAGTTGGAAGAAGTACATGCAACTGCAAAAAAGTATATGCAAATACATTAAAATAAAGAGAACAGGAAAGCAAAAATAATATGACGATGCGTATTTGACATTCTGTTAAAAAGTGAACAGTGTCTAAGTGGCACATTATAGATCATATAAATACATCTGTTTGATAATTAATCAATAAATAATTCCATTAAGAAGAAAATAATAACTAACATTTGTATATAACTAAGCTATATTTCTGATCATACTAAGAAGGTGGCTACAAAACTGGAAACAAGAAAGACACCTGTACTTCCTACTTTGGAGGAGGAAAGGACTTACCTCAGTTTCCTTCTAATCTGCCTCATTCCAAACTTCTAACATAACTTCATTTCAGACCTTGCAGAGACATATGACTGAAGTGAGAGCAAAGATCAACACCTCCTCAAGAACAAAACTTTCAACAAGGCTTTGTAAGGTTGTCTTTATGCTGGATTTGGTCTGTATTTAGAAGACTTCAGGATGCCTTTTCAAGTCTCACAATAAGCCTGCTTCTAGTGATGCCTTGGANTCTGGTTGGGCATCTTGAAAACTTCAGTTCAAGATGAACTTTGGTTGGGTAGCATGAGGGGGATACTGTCCCGAAGGTTATAAATGTAGAGGGGTCAGGTGATCTCTCTCTTGTCTTCGCTCCTGGACCCTGGAAACTCCCATGAAAGTATTGTTCTTCTTTCATCATTATTAATTTATTTTGCAGTTTTTGTCTCCCCCTCTGATTTCAGGCATCACTAGGAAAGCCAGTTGTAAATTATATATGATTTTATATGTGGATATAAAATCTAAAAGCTGATGCATTGTTTTTGATATTGTTGGGAAAAGCCTTACTTAAACAAACAAACAAAGCCAAAACACACCAAAAAAACCCAAACCAAAATGAAACTTCTGTAAAGCTGCTACTCCTACTGCCCTTGAGGTGACTTGTACAGTCAGATTTGAGGAGAAAAGTATATAAAACAGAAAGAGACCCAATAACATTTTTCTGGTTATTGAAACCTCATGTGATCAATTTGCAGCCATAGCTGTTCTTCACAGGTTGGTTTGTCACACAAGAACAGTGAAATTAAAAACTGAATAAAAAGTTCACAGCAATCCCAAGACAGATGAGAAATAATTGTTTACTGCACGCTAAATGTGTAACATTTCATTTTCCCATTGCAATCCCTGTTCCATCTGTGTTTTGTCATCAGTATGTTTCCTTGTGCCATCTCTTACAAAGCAGAGCTAGGACCTTCCTTTAAATACTTGTGATGGACTGAAATGTTGATGTATTAAACATTGTCAAAATCATAGAGAGCCTTTTTTTCAAACTGTAAAGAAACAACTGCCTGTCTGCAAAGCACCCCCCTTCCCCAGTATGCTTCTTGACTGGAATTTGGACTGTGAAGGAGAAACTTGAGATCAGACTATTGTCCAATCACCTCAGATCTGAGGAGAAGTAAACAAGGCTCAGTGGGTGGTGGAGGGGAAGGGTTTTAGGGGGTGTAATGATGAAATCTCTCCACACCAAACAGAATAAACCCCTCCCCGCTCCTGGAAAACCTCCGGGAAAACAGGAGACATTCACATGAGAGGCAGCTGAGAAGAGGTGATAAACCATCAAAGACCCCCAAAGCACCCCTACAACTCATTCCTGAGGCCTTCCACCACCAGAGGACTGCATGTGATCCAAGTGAAGCAACAAATCCAGAACCTGTTGCAAGAGACTGCAAAGCTTCCCCCCCCCATCCAGGGGGGACTCTGTCTTGTGGGGCCCTCACCATTAAGAAGACCAGAAAAAGACCCATGGGACACCACTGGGTTCCACAGAGTGGTGTACTTTTTCTATTAATCTCTCTGTCACTCTATTTTTTTTCTCCCCCACTTTTCCTATTTCTTTCTCTCTCTCTCTGCCTCACATTTACTGTTAAATAAAATTGACTTTGGCATACAGGCTCAGTAGCACCTTAATTTGGGCAGAGGCATTTCTAAAAACTTTAATAACCTGATCATAACAATACTTTATTGCTGTATGAAAAAAACACCCATGTTCCTTCATGTACCATCAGACCTTTTCATATGATGCATTTAAACTTTTTTGAATTTGAGAATAGTCCATTGGAAATCTAGCAGTGTAAGCAGTATAGCATTTTTGTTGCTTTTGTGAACTTCTCTCTCCATTCTGAAAGGATGTCTCAAACCTATTCAGAATCTGCTTGCTTAAGACTTGTTCCATATTGTGTGTAATCTCTAGACTCTGACATAAGCTTTCCATATCGCAAAGTGTCACGGTTGGGACGGACGGGGCGACATTGATCACTTGTGCTGCATGCCGAATATGTAACAATTTATCGTTTACAGAATAGGTATTTATACACATCAGAAGGTTTGCATATTCTAACATAATTGGTAGAAACTTATCTCGCTGCTTCACCATTGGCTAAAGGTACAGCTGCGTTTCCTCTCTCCAGGCCATGCAGAAATGCATGCCTACCATGACATCTCTCCCTGTTTTCTGTATTTATGCCACAAAAACTACCAGCATGATCTTCTGCAGGGCCCTTTGCAGAAAACCAAGCAAACTTGGCAGTACAAGTAGGACAACTACAACCAACAATAGGGAGGTATGCTTCAAAGTCTGTCAACTTTAACCTCAGATAAAGGCAGCATCAAAAGCAGGTACAAATTGCTTGATTAATATGATTTTGTGGCTAAAACATATGCAAGTTTCTTCTGCTTATAGATTACAGCTCTAACTAGAGTACAGACACTAAACCAAATAATCTAAAAAAGTAATTTCAAAGAAGGTTTCTAAGAGATACAAACCCTTTTCCCACAGGTTTTTACATCTATGCAGATATCCTTCTTTTTTTTTTTTTTTTGCTTTGTTTGTTTTCTTGCTTTTTGTTTGGGTTTTTTTTTGTGTGTTTATTTGCCTAGTGGGGATATTTTCATACCTTGGATGATGATAACAAATCCAATTATGGGTTCATTCTATTGTGAAACTTATTTTAACACTAAAATATAAATGTAAAGTTTTGAAATCTTACTTACTATAACAATAAGTCCATTTGAATTAATATTAAGGGATAAATTATAATCTAAAGTTAACACTTATTTATAATTACACAACTTATCTAAAATTAATATAATTCTAAACCTATAAAAGAACTAAATTAACTCATTTAATAAAACTTAGCAATGCTTTACATACTTAAAATTCTAACAGACCTTACAGTAGTTAGCTAAAACTAAACACTTTAAATTAATTTTCTTAATTTCTTCACAGCTACAATTCAGAACTTTATTATCAGTTAGAATTTGGTTCGATTTACGTGGTGAAAATGTCTGTGAGCACTTTGCTATTAGATAGAATTTGGGTTGCTTTGACACTTAACCACAGAAACTGCTGTGATGATTTTGTTGTCAGCTGTTTTAGGTGTGTCAGATTCTTCCCTGCTGATTGGGGCAGCGTGTAGCCTGCACGGCAGGGAGGGCGGCAGTGCCACCTCCGCCTGGCTCCAGCGGGGGACTGCCTGCCCCCGCCGGCCCCTGCCGGCTTCCAGGTGTCAAAAACTTCTGGCTCAAGCCAAACGCAGGATCATCCCCGCTTTCAATGCTTCACCGGGCTCCGGCCCCTCTGCTGATCCGCAGCCTTTTTTCACGGTGGTCCTTTTTCTTGTTGGGCTCACCATAATGTCGTGGTTGCCCCTTATCACGTAGGGGGGGTCACCATAATGTCACGGCCACCCCCCATAACGTTGAGGGTCACCATAATGTTGCGGTCGGGAAGGACGGAGCAACATTGATCACTCGTGCAGCGTGCCGAATATGTAACAATTTATTGTTTACACAATAGGTATTTATACACATCAGAAGGTTTGCATATTCTAACATAATTGGTAGAAACTTATCTTGCTGCTTCACCATTGGCTAAAGGTACAGCACTTGCCACTCTGCTCATCCCAGCTGCGTTTCCTCTCTCCAGGCCATGCAGAAATGCATGCCTATCACGACAGCAAAGTGCATAATACCATTCCTTGGGTTATGCTTCTCCATTACTCCAAACACAGTCTTTCAGTGTTTTGCAGATCTGAAATTCTACCTCTTCTAAAGCTATAGAGGGGGTGGGAGAAGACTGGATTGGAACATGTGCTCAACCTTTCTCACTATTGCCAAGAAGAGAAAATAATTTTTCAATAACACTGTTTCTAACTCAAGGGAAGTAGTGCAATCTGAGTATGAACTACGTCAAAAGAAGAAGGCAACACTGAGTGTCAGATAAAGGTTTCTCCAGGAGGTAAAAATCCAATAAAACGTCATGTCCATTTGAATCTGTCATAAATTTCTTAAATACAATCTACAGAATTACCGTGAGCCAGTCAATTTAGGCAACTTAAAAATATGATAATTTAAAGCTAGTTATGACCAATTAACAACAATCAAGAAAGATACATCTGAGTCTCTTGATTACTGAAAGTCAAAATGTCCCATAACAACTATACACAAGGAACTTCTAAGACTACATCAGATTCTGGAAACTTCATAAAATATCTATAACTTTATCAGGGTAAAATCCTGACAATTTCTCTGATCTAAGATTCACAGCACAAAGGTATAAATAACACACGTTAAAAAACTAAAAGAAAAGGCAACAGAAAAACCTAGACAAAAATACAGTCCTGTTCAGGATTCTAGCTGATGATCTGCAAATCTGGATGAAATAGATGCCTCTACTTACAGAGTAGCCAATTCTTCATATTGTAACCTATGGTCCTGATTCCTTGATTCCTTGATTGGAGTGTGCTAAGGCTTCAGCTCCTCCTGTGTGCTCAGAGATACTTACAAAGAAAAGCCAAGCATATGAGAAGATGACAAGCCACAAGTTCCTATTCTGATGCAGCTGGGATATATCCTGATTTCTGTACGGACAAGATCCAACTATCAGCTGCAACATAGGTTAGATCCACTCTACTGTGTTAATACAACTAATAGTTTTTAGCAACTGATGATGAAGAAAGAAAAGTTGTTGCAGGATTCGCTTGAAAGACTTCTGCCTTTCTCCCAGCATTCTGTGGATGTCTCCCAAAGAGAAAGATCAGTATCACATTCCTCATTCAATTTGCTGCAAATGGGGAAGATTTCTAGTTGTTTATAGTGATGCCTAAAATGAGAGAAAAACTTTCCCAATTAGAATAAAGAGCTGGCCTTTAATGAAAGCTTCCAGGTCCACAATGTACATAGACATGCACTCACCATAGCACTAGTACCCCTTTTTCAATACTACTCAAGTAAAATATCTAATGGATACATCCAATCCCAAAATAGTTCGTCCCTCATCCTGCCCCCTAGGTCTGCCCACTGGAGCTTCTCCAGAGGGGTTGGGGCCTTCTATCTTGCTTTGTCTATCCCATATCTTGTTATTTCCCTCCATTTTCATGTCCCAAACAGGATGTCCTTGCTAGAACTTGGTTTTCCCCAAAATAACATTAAATAACCTTTCACAGATAGTAAGAAAGAGGTTTTCTACCATCCTACGTGTAAAAAACCATTCGGCTGTGCTAAAATTCAAAAATATAAAGAATATGAGAAATCTTAAGGCATCAATAAGAAGCAAACAACTTCATGAGTTAGCATAAAATATTTCTGAAACCATTCCATTTGGTAACATCTATCACTCTAAGACTGTTTCTAGGAAAGCTCTTTTCAAAATATTCAGCATTTGTGAGGAAGAATGTTCCTGAGTTGATAGCCGTCCAGTTTCTGAGTGAGTCACAGTTAAGAGAAGGTGTCACATGAAGGGGAACAGAAATAAAGAATTTCTGTCCTGTGGGTATTAATATATCTTTAAGGCTGTTCAGTGTCCCACCCTCCAAAAGATGTCTACACCAGTCTATTAGAGGTTTATTTAACCCAAACCTTCCACTAACAGGTTCACTGAACTTAGATGGTGTCTTGGAGTGACTTTATAATGTATCTCATATCCTTATGTTAGGCCAGAAAATGAATTTTATGCCTCTAAAACTGAACTAGAGAGTGAAGAGAAAAACCCAGCNCCCCTGGGCCCCGCCCCCCCCCACTCTGATACAAGCAGGAGAGAGGGACAGAGGGACTTTTGTAACGTGATCCTTGGATATATTTCAGGTTTTCTTCAGGAGAGATTTTCATTTTCCTTTTATCATTGGCTTAGTTATTCTTGTATAGTATATTTGTCAATAAATAATTTTTTTTTTCACTTCTCTTTGAGGAATTTTCTTCCCTTTTTTTTTTTTTTTCGGGGGGGGAAGGCGAAATTGAAATTTGTATCAAACTTATACAGATGGGAAATTTTCAGGGACTTCACAAAATAGCAGCAAAATTGTGAGACACAATTCAGTGTCTCACCCTCCAGGTGGTTATATCTAAAACAGTCTCCTAGAAGTTCCCTTAATCACAACTTTCCACTAGCAGATTCACTGAATTTTAGACAAGAAGTTTGTCTGAGACTTCACAAAATAGCAGGAGGGAGAGAGAGCAAGACCCCTCACAGAATGGCCATTGAGAACTACCAGCACTGCAGTATCACAGACTAACTCTGATTAGTTCACTAAAATAAGAAATTTATTAATACCGTATAGTGACAAATTAAGAGGATTTGACATCTTTGATAATGTTCTAACTGTAAAAATACACTGTGGCTATAAACAAGCAACCTACCAGCAAGCTACACAGAACAGGCACTAAACAATTTAGTAACAACACCTTCTATGTTAGAGCAGGGTAATTAAAAGTATTTTACTAGCAGGAAATATCTACACTTAAGCAAAATACCCAAAACCTTAGGACTTAACAGAACTGCACAACAAACCTAACAGTAATACAAACTAGGCAGCAAGACTCACTTAATCATAACACCTAAACCTTAACATAAAACCTGTCATGCTGGGAATGACAGTCGCAGCTTCTATGTCCCGGCTAGCGGAGACGACCGCGGGGGAAGCCGTCCCTGATTTTGAGAAACGGAGCAGCTTCTTGGAGCCTTTGCCGCTTACTGGCTGGGGCTCCACGCCGAACCTTTTTCCCAAACGACTTTGGAGGGCAAAGATGAGGAGAAGACTTACTTGAGGTGTTTTAATCCAGAGCTTTATTGAGCTTCTGAGACAGCAGATTCTCAGAGCTCCCTTCAACTCCAGGGGGACAAACTCAAGAAGCCAATCTGTTGTCTGTGCAGCGACTTTTAACTGGGGGTGGCAACACGAGAGGGGTTTGAGATTTTACCAATAGACAACTGGGATAGGAGGGTTCAGGGATGGATGGGCATAGAAGAAGAACCAACAGTAACCAGGGGTGGAACTGGGAGAGTCTCAGGGCTAATGAGAGACAAGTTTTAAGGGAAATGACAGGTAAATATCTGGAACACAGAGTGGGTTTCTGGGGGGATTGACAGAACTGGAGGGTGTAGATTTTGACAGAACATACCACTCTAACAAAAAGGGGAACAAACCATTCTCAACTCCATGCACACAGCACCGTGACAAAACCCAGACACACAACACTTAACAGTGATACACTTACTTAAAGTAAAACAAAGTGTTCAGTAAAACGAAGTGTTAAGTAGAAAGAAAAATGAAAGAAAGTGACATTAGTAAATAATCGCACACCTCTAGATGTTCTATGTGGGGTGGAGGGAGGAGAGGTGTGCTTCAATCACCTTCGTGAAATATGGTTGGAACTTTTCTCCCCAATTTAGTATAGGTTCAAACCTCTTCTTTATATGCTTTTCTCTCTTAAGGCAGCTTGAGTGATGGGTCAGGCAAATATATAAACCTTTTATGTGTGTTTTAGAAAAGACAAAGCAAAAGACAGAGGCTCAAAGACCATGACTGTCTTCATGCCTTCAGGAGTCTTAGAAGAAAGGCTGCAATACCTACATATCACCCCACTCTTCAGTCACTTCTGCTTTCACACCAGGCTTATCAATGTCTGGAAGTGTCTCCCCAGGTGTTCAGGCCTTCCTGGGTCTCATCAGAGCTTCTCTCCTTTTGTGTCTTATCTGTCACCCCACAGAAGGGCAACATTATATCCCCAAGATACACTAGTGATAACAGTGCAATAAAAATATTTTTACTAGAATGAACTTATCTTGGAAGATTTTAGTTGCTTCTGAATAGAAAAGGCTAAAAATTAAAGTTAGTAAAGTTCATGTGGAGAAGAGGCTTTAGACAAGGGCTATGAATGGAGTTAATTATCAGTGCCTTCTTCCAAGAAGCAAAGGAAATCCTCCTTTTCTTGGCATAGTTATAATAATTTTAGACAGAACTACAATGCCCATATTTTTATGATAGGTCTCTGCCCATTTGTGCAAGTACCTGCCAATGAAGAAGGGACAAAAAAATTCCATGTTTCTGTCAGATCTCTTACTCACATCATACAGAAGTTAGCAAAACTTTGGATGGAATCTTTCCGCAATCAACAGATATGTAAGACAAAACACTAGAAAGCTGTACTTTCTCCAAAAGTTTGAAAAGCTGCTCATGACATGAATTTACAATGGGGGGCTGTCAATCCCAGGAGTGACTGAAGGGGATGAAGACTTCTTAGCCTCAGCATCCCAGAACAGGGATCTGCTCTTGTCATAGGCTCCAAGGCAGGGTTCTGGCTCTATCACACAAAATTCTACACCAGGACACTCAAGTAGTCCTATGTTATAAGGGTGTCCCTCTCTTCTTGAGCTAAGTACTCTGCATGACACATACGTGGCACACTTCAGGACTCTGAATTCAAGCATGCTTAATTCTCTGAGGCACAAATATTGGAAAAAAATAATTCCTAACTTACAGGGCAAGTAGAAAGACTTCGTATCTTTTATATAACAAGTGCAAGTTTCAAGTTCATTGACCAAAGGTCTCTCTCTACCGTTGACTGCTGCTTTATCATGTATCTTAAAATCAATTTGTTTGAAGGGGTCTCCATAGACTTACACACAAAATCAATGCTTTATTAACCAAGTCTTTCACATCAAACTAGCTAATCTCATTAATGACACTCTTGAGTGACTGAATAACAAGTCTTCCCAAGTGAGTCTCTGGCTCCAGACTTACTATGTGGTACTAACATGTGGTAGACATCAGGAAACAGGCAGTAGAAGAGAGGAGAGTGAGTATGTACACAGAGACGCACCTGTTGAATTCTTTGTCTCTCCAGCTGTTAATAGAGCATTTCAATCTCATGCTCAGTGCCTGTGTTACCTACAGTGTGGACCAATAAATTCTGTGCATGACTCTAGCCCACGCTAGTAATTTCCAGATATTCACATATATCTGATATATAATAAGACACTAAAGGTTTATCCTCTAAGTTAAAAGCATTTTGAGTTTCTTCAGGCTGGGGGGAAAAAAAAAGTTAGAATCACCCCTTGAACTTTGTGTAAGAGATGAAGCATCTTCCTCAGGAAGAAATTTTGAAGGAGTAGGAATACTGTTTTCTTTCTTTTTTTTTGGGGGGGGGGGGGAACTCACTCCACTATTGCATGCACTGATATTCTAGCTTGGTCCCATATTTCCAGGTGCATTGCCTTTTAGAATAGTCATTGCTTCAAATCCTTCCAACCCAAACACAGTTAATGCACTCTTCCTTCTCTTATGCATGGTCTGTGAGAAAATGGTTGAGCTTTAGAAAAAACTGTAATAATTCAGAAAAAGAATTGAGCTTCTGTGTTTTCCTACTCTCCTACTTCCTTATAGTCAAAGGTTTGTAAACAGGCTAGCCCTACAGCAATTATCATGTTGTTTTGAGATTTCGGTTTGAGAGCTCAAGGGCATTCATTGCTTTGGTAAAAGGGACCGGACATGTGCTACTGTAAGAAAAAATGAGGAATGCAAGGCAGGTTATATTGTAATATGTATTTCCTAACACCTGAAGGAGACTGAAAGAGACAGTTCTCCTTCAGAGAAAAATTTCATATTTTCCTTTAAGATTATTAAACTACCTGGGAAGGGATGTGCAGGACTAACTACTGATACTCTCCCGATTCATTCAGTATAAAGTCGAAGAATATTATATATCCTAGATCACTGTCTAATCATTGATGCTGTAAGATCCCAGGCCTGGAGCAATGAGCTCACCCAAGAGTTTTACTTTAAAAATATACAAGGCTTCAAAAATTTGCGCACTGAATATTTTGAAGAGCTTTCAGTTCTTTAACACCCTGGGGTAGTATGAAAAGAATACAATGCACACAGCTACTTAGGAGGTACTTTTATTGATAATTTTAAAAAATAAGGGAGGAAATAAGAAGTCTTGGCAAAAGTTTAAAGGGGTAACACAATCAAAATAAAACATCTTACAAAACACTGACCCAGTACACATCAACACACACAACTTAGCAAAATCCAACCCACTCAGCTTTAAGTTACTCAAAATGTTAAGAAAGGGATAAAGATAGAGGAGGAGAAGAAGGAGTAAAGGAAGATGAAGAATAAGAGAAAAATAGTCACCAGGGTCCTGTGGAAGTGCAGCTTCCATGTGGCCAGGTGGCAGGTCTCAAGCAAAAGATGGTGGCCATGTGTTGCTGTTTTTGTATGCTCTGGCCACTGTGACCACCCCTCCCAGGTGGGACTTCCAGTCCACTGTCCACTCTGGGTGTCCAGGCCTGAGTGAGAGGGGGAGTAGTCCATCAGAGGTTGGGTTAGATATTCCAGGGGCTGTGGTGTGGGCCATGTTACAGCTGCTCTGGGGTGGTCCCATGAGGCTTGCAGGGGTTGCCATGTGAGATAGACCATTACCTCATCTCCATGACATTTGACCTATCCCTTCCCCCCACAACACAGACACACTTAAGTTGGTTCTGACCCAATAATTAATGCATCACAGATGCTATATATAATTCCTATTTTGTATCAGATGAGAAATATGAAAAAAATAATTACTTTGAATTGTGAGTAAAAAGTTCAGCTCTGCTGAGAAAAATCAGCAAAAGTATATGAGCTTTATAGGGTCCTCAAATGTTTTGACATTAAAACCTATTCAGTGGAAGGCTAATGGCAAGACGATAGCAAGAAATTTGTTGATGTACAGGAGAAATATAGAATGTATTCTGTGTTTCTGAAATGTACAGAAGGCATCAAGTGCTAACAGAATCCTTGTGAAGCAATGAAGGAAACTTCTAATCCTGGAATCCTAGAATCCTAGAATCCTAGAATCCTAGAATGGTTTTGCGTTCAAAGGGACCTTAAAGGCCATCTAGTTCCAATCCCCCTGCTATGGGCCAAGGTTGCTCAGAACCCTATCCAGTTTGGTCTTGAACACCTTCAGGTATGAGGAGTCCACAACCTCTCTGGTCTAACGTTGTAGCCCCACTGACCAACAAGTACACTATTACCATTGCCAGTAAGATGATATAGTTTTCATATAAAATTTCAAGGCCTCAGAATCAAGGCTTGTTATGATTGTCACCAGTTTCAAATTGCTGTGACAACATGTTGTGCCTTGGTAGCAAGTGTCTCTTGTTGCAATGTAGAGGACAAGTATGGAATAATAGTAGGAAAAAATAATGAGTGCATATTTTTGATTATTTAATAGTCACTTTTTAAAAGACCAGCTCTCATATCATCTGACTTACATTTGATTGAGGCATAATATTGTACCTCTCCTAGCCTATGCTAGTCAGAATCAGCAAGTATGCAAAGATTGTCAATAACCATTAAAATTATTTTGATAATACCTTTACTAAGAAAAAGTGACAACAATATATTAAAAGCTGCTCTAGAAATAGAAATACTATTTTTCTTAGTATAATTTACTTCAGATTGTTCAGCTACGAAAGCTGATTACAAATGTGAAACTGGTTGTAAAAGTTCCTTCTGTGCAGCACAAATAGGTAACATTATTGTATACTCAATGTGATGAAACTAGGAAGGAAAAACTGTACAAGGTAATTGACGTAATGCAGAACACTTGATCAGTAATAAATGTATAACAGGACATGGATACAATAAGAAAGGAATTAAATTATCCAAAAAGGAGAAAAAAACAGCTGTGCTTTTTGATTTAAAAGTAAGTAGCCTTGAAACAATACAAAATTATGAAAATATTCAGGATATTCACATGAAGAAATCACTCTTAAGATGTATAAAAAATAAATTGAACACAACTCCAGATTATTTTATCGAGGTTTCCCTCTCCTCTTTTCTGTGTGTCATGCTCTTTAAAAAATAATTTCCGAAGAAACATTTAATAGAAGACATCAAACACATAAGCAATCAGACCTGCCAGGAAAGGAAATGAAGATGAGACAGGGACAAGTTTGAATCTCATTAGAATTCCTGCCTGGGAGGTTATTGTTAACCTATTTTCCCTATCCTTTCAGAAGCCATTATTTTGTCAGTTAGAAGAAGGGAAAGAAATGAAAGAGGGAAACACAATGAAGGTCTTCTTAATCTTTAAATGGCACCTAACCTATATAAGTAGTTTGACTTGTGGGAGATACTGATGCTACTGATGCTATGATCATCTTTACCCAGAAATACGTGTGCAAAATTAACGAGACAAGAAAA
This sequence comes from Calyptomena viridis, assembly GCA_013390005.1. Classification (NCBI taxonomy): domain Eukaryota; kingdom Metazoa; phylum Chordata; class Aves; order Passeriformes; family Eurylaimidae; genus Calyptomena; species Calyptomena viridis. Next base: position 101,354 of record WEIV01016662.1, on the reverse strand, counting down.
TTATGTAAAATGAAGCATATTGTTCCTGTATCTAAAACTACTAAGATTTACATGAAGCATATAAATAGAACTGCTTCAACAAAGTGTTTTATACATTCTGATCTCATCCGCAGACTGTGGTTTTGCCTTGCACAATGTGATAGCTGAAATAATATTAAGCAGTGAAAATGTAGCTTATGGAAAACGTGAAAAATGCAGTTATTGCTAGAGATCACAATGTTTCCCCCCCATGCACGAAACCTAATAACTTCTTATTTTTTTAGCACTGAGTATGAAATTACCAAGTTAAGCAAGTTAAAATGATGTGACATTAGGTTGTGTTTCTACTTTTTTCAGTACTTTCTGCAGTTACATTTTGTCACCTCAACATTTATTCCCACGTGAGAGATTCCAAAATAAATCCTATATAACAATGAGTTTTGTCTCGTATGTGATGTTTTCATCTTGATAAAGAGCATAGGAAAAGACGCAAACTTTATTTTCACTCAATAGATGTCCAGAAGAGGTATAATAAAAAGATGTATCTCAACTATCATAAATAGTTCTTCCTCTGGCACATATGTATATTTTACATGGACAAGATTCTTGCTTTCTTTGGGCAAGAAGGAAAGAGGCAGAAAATGTGGCCTAATTCCTCTGGAGAGCTACAAAACTATAAGGATGTAGACATGTTATGTTAGCTTCCTCAATATGGATTTTATGTTCTGTTACACACATCTTTTGCTCCTATCAAGAGTAGCAAACAGAGGGCTGGTTATGTAGTAAAGTATTTCTAATTCAGTATATCTCCAAAGATGCAAATTCTAACTGATCTGCCAATTTTCATAGCATCTCGGCAGTTTACAGTAATGCATTTGCTACTGCCAGTTCTTGATGTCTAATAAGCGCAGCTTAAATGGCATTGCCCATTACAGTGTCATCTTCATCAACAGCAACCGTTGTTATAATTCCCTGCTATGAAAAAGTACGATTTGAGGATTGAGGATAATAAGCACTTGAAATTGAAGGAAGCAGTGACAGTTTTCTATTCTAAGGTTGCTGAGTCTACAGCCCACAGGCACTCTCCCTGCAGCTTTGTTTCCTGTCTTTGACGTTCATGACTTTACATTTTTCCCATCTAAGTTTTCTTTCTGAAGCATGCTTCTGAAAAAACATTTTCATGCTATCATTTTTCTCAGACACAGGACGTTTTTTATCTGGAGCAGTCAAAAAGAATACACCCTTGCAAACTGTAAGAGAAAGTTTAGGATGTCAACAGCAGTGTCATGGGATTCCTCCACGCAATATTCTTTGCTCGAATAGCTCTTCACTATTAGAAGGAAAATTAATTACCTATTGGTCCATGTGAAGCATAATTGAATATGGATTATGTGCTGTGCTGCTGATACGCAATAAAGAGATAGTGATCAAAAAGAAATAAGGAGACAAAATTGCTGAACTTTCAGGCTTGTCATGATGAATTATAACCCACATAACATAAGTTAATGTTTGCAACAAGACAGAGACTTTTGGTCTCAGATTGAACATTATGACCAGAAAATATACTTGGAGACATGATGAAGGTTACTGTAGATAGAGTGTCATGTAGACAGACTGGTGTTTGTCTATTCTTTGAGTGAGTCTACATCACAGTGAACACAGTGTAAATAGATGTACTGGCACTAAATGCTTATATGTTGACATCATTGTAATTATGGTATCATGAATACTAATAAAACCTAACAGCCTGAATATTTACTCAACTTTTCAGGAGTTAATGGCAGCTTTTTAAAAAATTTAACAGAATCCAATATCTAGAATGAATCTAGCTACACTGTGACCATCTGGTCTTGGCTACTGTATTTTGTCACTTGTTTTGGAATCCTAGTTCATCGCCGACATACATCAAATGATAAATTGAAATTTCTGTGTCGTTTGTCAATCAGGAATACCCGTGTAGCTCCAAATGATCGCCTTTAAGATTGTTGAACTCTTCAGAATCATGGCCAGTCAACTTCTAGATAACTTAATGTGGGCATTTGCATGAAGCTTTTGAAAGACAGAAACAGTTCACAGATCATGTACAGTGTCACTGGATTTTAAGTGCTTTTCCCCTTACTGTATTTCATCTTTGGCAAAAGGTTAGCCAAAACAGAACCAAGATACAGATTCCTGATTTGCAGGGAACATGCCATGCTAATTTTCTGGGTTGAAATACTCAGTAAATGTCCCTCTTCAGACTAATTGGAAATAAATATATGTACTACTGGCTTCACCAAAGTCCTGCCTGACCAACTTAGCACCCTTATATGATGGAATGACTATATCAGTGGACAAGGAAAGAGCTGCAGAGCTGCTTGTACTTCTGTAAGGCCTTTGGCACAATCTGTCACAACATCTTTCTCTCTAAATTGGAGAGATATGGAATTGATGGATTATATTTGGTGGATAAGGAATTGGCTGGATGGTTGCATTCAGGGATAGTGGTCAATGACCTGATGCACAAATAGAAATCAGTGAAAAGTGGTGTCCCTCAGAGGTCCAGTATTGTTTAATATCTTCATTAATGACAGTGGGATTGAGTGCACCCTCAGCAAATTTGAAGATGACACCAAAGTGAGTGGTGTAGTTGACACATCTGAGAGAAGCAATGCAAACCTCATGAAATTCAACAAGGCCAAGTGCAAGGTCCTGCACCTGGGTCACAGAAACCTCTGTTATCACTATAGGTTGGGGAATGAACAGATTGAGGTCAGTCCTGTCAAGAACCTGGGGATACTGATGGATAAGAAATTGGATATAAGCCAACAATGTGTATTTGCAACCCAAAAAGCCAACTGTATTCTGGACTGAATTAACAGAAGTGTGACAAGCAGATTGAAGAAAGTGGTTCTCCCTTTCTCATCTGCTTTCATAAGACCCCACCTGGAGCACTGCATCCAGTTCTGGGGCCACAGGAAGGACTTGGATCTGATGGAGTGAATCCAGCAGAGGGATACAAAAATGATAAGAGGGTTGGAGCAACCCTCTTATGTGGACAGGCTGAGAGAGTTGAGGTTTTCATTCTGGAGAAGAGAAAGCCCAGGGGAGACCTTATTATGGCCTTTCAATATTCAGAGTGGTGTTATAAGAAAGATGGAGAAAGACTTTTAATGTTGTGATAGGAAAAGGGGTAAGGCTTTTAGGCTAAAAGAGGGTAGATTCAGACTAGATATAAGGAAGAAGTTTTTTACAANGGTGGCCCATGAGAACCTACACTGAACAGCCAAGCAGCACCTGAATGACTGCACCTATGGTAAAGTGACTTATGTGACAACAATATCTGAAAAGCTGTTGTCAGTATAATCCACAAATTCTGTGGAAAAAAAGACCCCATGAGGAAAACTGGGGTGGGACTCTGTCTCTCTCTCTCATCTGAGCAGCAGCAAAGACAACATTTGACCATAACCCCCCCCGCCGCTCCTGCCTTCCTGAGCTACTGGGGGAAGGTGGAGGATCTTAAAAGGGAGGGGTGGGGGGAGAAAGGTGTCTGTAACAACTATCAAACTTCTCACTCTTAAACTCTTAAGCTCTGATTTTAGTAGTAGTGAATACTTAATATGTAGTAGTAGTAGTAGTGAATACTTAATATTCTAAGTTAGAGCCTGTTTTGCTTGTGAAATAGTTAATAAACAATTGCTTGTAATCCTTATCACAAACGTCAAAGTTTTTTTTTTCTCCTCTCTGAGAACTCAGCATTTAGCTGGAGTCAAACTATAAAAATGCTCAATCGCTGTAAACATTTAAGGTCAGGTTGGGCTGATCTCTGAGCATCCTGGTCATGTTGAAGATGTCTGTGCTCACTGCAGGCACCTTGGACTAGAGGACCTTTAAAAGTCCCTTCTAACTCAAACTATTATATGATTCTATGAATAATCAACTTAGACATTCAAGCTGGCCTTAAGCTGAAAAAGGGTAGGTTTAGATTTGATATTAGGAAAAAGTTCTTTACTATGAGTGGTGAGACACTGGAACAGGTTGTTCAGGGAAGTTGTGGATGTGCCATCCTTGGAAGTGTTCAAGACCAGGTTGGATGGGACTCTGAGAAACCTAGTCTAGTGGAAGAAGCCCCTGTCCATGGGAGGGAGGTTGGAACTAGATGATCCGTAAGGTCGCTTCCAACCCAAGCCATTATATGATTCTATTCAATGATTCTATAAGCTAAAATGTAACCAAAAATCCTGCCATGGATGTTGAGAAGTGGAAGCTGAGATAATGGAAAAGGAGAGGTTTACAATTCCTAATGTAACTATGTCTCATTGGAAATTTATTAATTTAGCTGTGTTATAAAGTTATTGTTCTTTCCTTCTTATCTTGAAAGTTATCTCTGTAGATCTAGGTTTCCTCGGAAAAAAATAGCAAAAAAACCCCAAGAACACACAGAGCAGAAAAAAGCCATAGGAAATTACTGAGAGAATTTTTTTGTGTAAAATACATTTGAAAATATTGAAAGCAGTATATATACTAAAAGTAAACCAATTCTTACAGTGTCATGATTTTTTAAAAAGAGTCTGAATCTAGCTGAAATAATTTAGTTCAAGTTTCTAAACATTTTGGTTATTTACTTGTTCCATTCATATTCAAGATGGAACTATGTCATGCTACTTTGCTAAATAAAGAAAAATTACTCATTTCCTTGACTGGAAGGGTTTCTAACTAAGCTAAATCTTGAAACTACCATAGTGCAATAAGAAAAACAAAAGCATAACAGGATTTTTTTAACCTATACATCACTGAGGGATAAAATTCCATGCAGAAGTTTAATTACTCTTGGTAAGAGGAAAAATGAAAACTGTGAAAGATTTCAGTAAAGGCTTTGATTAAAAAAAACAAACAGTTGTGATTCGAGAGGGGTTTTTTCCTTTTGTTTATTAATGGCCATAGTAATTTGTTATGTAATTCCAGTATACATTTCTTAATTGATGTGGAAGTCACACACACAGTATCTTGTTGTTGCCCATATACAGTTAAAAAGCAAAAGAAAATTGACCATATTAGGCTAATTTTGCTAGACAGATTCAGTTCATGCTTCAGCTGTCAGAACAACTTCTGCCTTCATACTGTTACTGATTTTGACATTCCTTTGAGCGACTGAAATATCACAGATTTGAGGCAGGCTAGATAATGGCAATGTTTTATTCAGAATGATTTTAAAATGTGAGGTTATCTTAACAAAATGTTTTTACTGAAGAATTTTCAGTTTTTCCCTGGCATAGAAATGTTTGGACTACTGTTGCACAATATAGGAAATAGATGATTAAATAAAATTATTCTGCAGATACATATGTAAATAGAACCAAATACATATAAACTGTACATCTCTGAACACCTCACTTGCACTATTACCTTTTTGTTATTAAGACACAAAACATTGCCATCTGCCTTTGTCACGAACACAATGAATTATCTTAGCCAGATCACATTCTGCAGTAAAGAACAAGCTACAGAACATACATAGTTGAAATGCTGTTGCAGTATACAGCAGATTTACTGTGAGACAACATGAGCATAGAATTTACGTTTCCTAAGTTTCCTACTTCAGTCTACAAAAATGAATGTGTGTTCTGTGAAGCAGTATTACTAAGAAAACCTGCCTTTTAAGAGACACAGTTAGTCAGTGTCAGAATTTGTAAGCTGTATAATGAATGAAACAAGTCACATGACAGCTATTTTTAAAACCCTCCTTGCAGTATATTTGTTTATAACCATGTGGAAATTGTCTTTCTTTTTTTTTTTTTTTTCTCTCCCAAACTTATAGTGGCTTTTTAATTATATCTCTGACCTTCAAAGTTTTTGCTCTGTCACTGCTGTACACTCATTCTAAACCTTAAATAGACTATAGCTGCTCTAGTGACACTGCTGTAATCTGCCTGGAAAGCTGCTATCATTTTGGATGCAATTTCCTCAAATGAAGAATGCACATGTGTGGTGGTGTATTTACTGAATTGAGAATGTTTTGTTCACCCCTATAAATGTTCTGTTCACCCCTATGTTTAAAATGGTATGTCCTGTACTGGGGGTGTAAACCCAGCCCTGTCAATCCCTTAAACCCCTCCCTTTGCTCTAGTTCCTTCTGTGTCAATCACCAAGCCCCTCCTGGGTTTTCCCCTATTATTCAACTTCCCATTGGCTCATGTGACCCTTCCTTCCCCATCCCTTGTTATCATTAGTTCCCCTCATGTGTCAATCCTTCCCTGACTCCTCCTATCCCAGATGCCCACTGGCTAACCCCTAGTTTCTCCTGTTTCCACCCGTGCTTAAAAGTTGTTGCACGAAGCCCAGAAGTGCTCTTTTGGGCATGCTTCCCTAGGGCTCACTTGGTGTACATCAATAATGCTCTGGACTGCAGCACTCCCATTGAGACTTCTCCTCGTCCTTGCCTTCCAACGACGATAAGGGACTAGTCCGGCTTAGGGCTAAAGCTCAGTGAATACCTGAAGCTCTAAGGTGCAGCCTCATCTTCTCAGCTCTGGGGCTGTTCCTCTCTGACAGGTGGCCGCTGTCACCGAGACTGGCTGGGGTAACGACAGCGCCCGTCACGTCACACATGTACATATATTCGAGGCATGTCAATTTGGACTTTAAACATGCTCAATAATAGTATGCATCTTTACATGTAAATCTAGTGACTACCTTTTCATCAAATAATAATTATCTTAAAAAAAATGTCAAGCAGTCAGCCAAAATGGGATTAGAAAATTTCCCATAGCTCATTGGTCTGTGTATGTAATAGATGGAGGTATCTGTAAGCACTCTTTTGGGATTAACTGATGTGAATTTTCTCTTCAAAAAATGATTTTGACTTTGGTGCAAAAAATTTTAAAACTTACATAGTCTTATTCTGGGTGTTTCCAAATTTGATTCCTGACAGGTGTCCTTGCAGAATGTCCAAATCACACAACAAGTATATCTTCAGTGTGCCTATTAGTCTCCACTGTCTTTGTCACTTTTAGGCAAGTGGGGTTTTTTCACTCTGTCTTTATGTAATAACATAATAAAGTGGAAAGCCTTCCAGTTGATGAAACCTTACTTTATGACATATGCCCATCAGCAATGGCAGGCATAGCTTTGCATGTTACATGAAAAAAGACCTTTCTTGCCTTGTTTTAACCTTTCATATGAGAATTTCAGGAGTCAACACTAGCTTCAAGACTAGTTTCCAAATAAATAATATGCACTTCACATATTATGCAGTAAATAGCAGATGACACAATTTTTTGTTAAATAATAACTTGTCAGGTAAATATCCAATTTTTTTATTATTTTCTAAATATGTAAATTTGAACAATTTGTCAAAAACCTTACATCTACTAGAATTTATCAAAGTGAGAATCAGAATGGGGATTTTTTTCTGTTGTGCTTGAAACATGGGAAAGTATTTCACTTCGGAATATATGGACTAGAATTTCCAGAAAACTATCTATAAAATGGAGATTAATTTCCAGTTCACATTCAGTCTTTTCTTCATCAGTCCATATCTCAGAAAACTAAATTCTATTGGGCCTGTATTCTTAATGTGTGGGTTTTACCATTAAAAGTGCTGTGAAGTGCAAGTAAACTCTGGAAAATTCAGCTAAAATAACAGATATCTATTTAAAATATTGAGCCATATGAAAAAAGACATCAAATTTAACTATCCTCTAGAAGGAAGGAAAAGCAATTCAAGAAAAGAAATAAATTAGGTTTTCCCCATAAATATCATATTTTTAAAACTGTTGAGCATATAATAATATTTATAACATCATAATATTTAATATCATAATGTAATAATATTTATTCTTATTATTTGCTAGTAAATATGGAGATTAAATTATCTCTGCTAATTGTCTGCCCTAGATTAGTTACTTGGAAGTTTTCAGCTGAAATCCTTGACTGAAGTCTGAGAAAATATTTAGGACATCTTTTTGTTTCAAAAAGTTAAAGTAAAAATTTACCAAAATCTTCTTTGATATATTCCACATAGTCAATAACTTGTCACCCTTTTTTTTTGCAGGCAAATCTTGTCTAAATTCTAAATGAGTGAAAAATTGTTTAAGAAAGGCTTGGTGTTAAAGAATGTCGATCAACTTCATCTCTCTAGCTCAGTAACAAATAGTACAAGCTCCTCAAAAAGAAGCTGCAGTTCAAGAAGTTGATTGACATCCCTGGAGAAATATCTCTGCTATCTGTGTGATGGTAGGCAAAACATGCAAAGTATCATTTTCAGACGTGACTGAAGTATGACTGACTAAAAAAAGCTCTGAATTGCAACTTAGAATTCTCAGTCTTTAATATAACGAAACAAAAATTAAAAATCCTAAGAGGAAAAGCCTGTGAGGGAAGGAGGATCCCTAGTGACTCATTTAATCACGCTGTTGACATTAACAATTGTTACCAAATGAGATGTGCCAAAGAGAGTTATGTGTCAGACTCAGACCATAAAAGGAAAATTATCTCTGCAGTTGTCATTGCACGCATATAGGTTCTAGGATTCTCCTTGACATAAGTATCAGCTTCTATGGGTCATAAATGCTGTATTCTCCTAGATCCTGGTCCTTCAGCTGGCCAAAAGATTCATAACATCTTTCCCCAGAAACCCTGGTCATCAAATGGCAGACAAGAAGGAAGGAGTGTGACTTGTACAGAGCCAAGGTGAAATGTTGGCAAGACGTTCTTGCCTTTTTTGGAAGTATGAAGGCATTTCCAATCTTAGAAAGAGCTTGAGATCCATATTGTCAAAAATAATAAATATTCACCAGTGCAAATGAGATTAACAAGACTCTCTTGATTATATGTAATGTTTTAAGAACTGAAAAACCTTGAAAAACTAAATTTCTTAGTTTACCACAATGACAGAATATTTGATATGTTCCTCAATTTACCATTAATCTGTAGGATGCCTATTTTCCACATGTGAAATATGAAGAAGATTATGCATCAGCTGTGTGAAAGTACTAAGAAAATCAATTATCAAATCTGTAAGAAACTGAGTTATTCTTAAGAAAATATCAAAATACCTATGAGGAAATCAATAACTTGCCATTCAGATCATAGTTTGTGTAGAATGAAGAAAATGAACCCTAGGATGATATTGAGGATAAAAAGAAGAAAAGATACAGAGAGGAAGAGAAAAAGTAATTTGATTAATTTATTCCAGGCACTCAATAAAACAGAAATCCTTGGGAAGTTGAACGTATTTACACAGTCAAGATCTACAAGGTGTAGACAAGCAGGAGTGATAGGATAAAATAACCGAACTTAATTCTGGTGTCTTCTGACTTCTGAGAGCTTCATCTCCAACCTTAATATTTTTTATTTCAAAATCATTTGGGTTTCAGAATGTAAAATACAGAAAGTTGCATGGACTGTGATATATAAATATATATATACAAAGCTGCTTGAAATCATAGAACCATGGAATGGTTTGAGTCGAAAGGGACCTTAAAGAACAGCTAGTTTCAACACCTTTGCCATGGGCAGGGACATCTTCCAGCAGACCAGGTTACTCTCTTCCAGGCATGAGGTATCCACTTCTCTGGGCAACCTGTTCCGGTGTCTTACCACCCTCACAATTCAGAATTTCTTCCTAATATTTAATCTAAAGGTAACCTCTTTCAGTTTAAAGCCATTACTCCTTGTTCCATCACTAGACGCCCCTGTAAAAAGTCCTCCTCCAGCTCTATTGTAGGCCCCCTTTAGATATTGGAAGGATCCCTTGAAGTCTTCTCTTCTCCAGGCTGAACAACTCCAACTCTCTCAGCCTGTCTTTATAGGACATGTGCTCCAGCTCTCTAACCATCCATGTGACCTCTTGCAACAGGTCAATGTCCTTCCTGTGCTGGGGACCCCAGAGTCAGATGCAGCACCCCAGGTGGGGTCTAATGGGAGCAGAGTGAAGGGACAGAACCACCTCCCTTGACCCACTGGCCATGCTGCTTTTGAAATGAAAACCTGAATCATACTTGTGTATGATGTTCTGAGTTTAAATTAAGTTTTTGTTTCAAAAATATATAGTAGTGTAATGTAGCCCTGTTCTACAGGCCACATATTCCTGAGCATGAGCAGAAGTGTTGCCCTCACTGGCTGTGACCTTATTCCCCTTGGTTGGACAGGAGAACCTGGCCTCAGGTCATTGGACAACTAATATAAACAATATAGTCTGATATATATTTCTGTAACTGCGCAAGAAGAAGAGCAGACATATTCTGACTTTCTTAGAAGGGAGACATGTTCTGACTTTCTAAGAGAGCAGACATGTTGAGAGCAGACCCTCTGTCTGGCCAAAGAGATCTGGTCAGACAAGAGTCTTGTGTCCAGAGCCTTCCAGGCAGTTTGCCTGGGAAGCTGTGGATAGAGTCTGCTGGTAGGTATTAGAGCTTTTGCTAGTGCTTAGATGCCTTAGTTCTCTCTGCATAGATATTAGCCTTCTTATAGATAAATAAAGCTTCTGAACATTTCTTGGAGTCTACCCTCTCATCGTTATGCCTCCTGAGCCGACGAAAAACCATAGTGTAATTCATACTTTTACAACACTCTACATTTTTCTTGTAATAAATATATGTGAGATACAAAAATCAGATCATTTGTTGAAAATTTTAGATTTGTTCAGGGCTACAAGAAAATATTACATTTGCTTATTGTTGGTAGGATTCAGTAAGCTTTCTCCTGGAAAAACAGATCCAAAGCAAGAATTCTGAAAAGCTTTTATAGCATCTCAATTAAATCAATCTGTATTAGCAGTACCACTTAGAAAAGTAAAAAGCCACTATCATTGAGCACTCACAATGTGCAAGCAGTGCCGATTCTTATGTGAAAACCAAAAGAACCACAAAAACCCCACCCAACCCAATCACCCAACCTTTCCAAATAATCTGAGTCATAATCATGTTTTTTATATAGTTTAAAGGATAAATTACTTCACAGTTGTGGACTTTGTTTATTTGATTTACACTGATAATCTAGGATATTTTCTTACTTTAGTTGTATATAGACAGAGAGAAATAGTTTAAATTATTTTTTTTTATCAAAGTAAACAATCTTTTAAGGAATAAATTCTACCATATACAGATATTATTAAAAATTTTTGTAGAGCATGGCTTTTAAAAAATGTCAAGCTCATTTTGATTAAGCATAGCATTGCCTTAGAAACTAAATTATTATATTTGCAACAGAGTCACAAATTCATAAATGAGAGACCTTAGAAATTGAGAATTTAATCAGAACTCTCAAAACATTTCTTAAATTAATAGGAATTACTTCAGTGCCTTAAGAAAAATTCTATTTTCCTTAAATATATGCTGATATCTAAGGTCATGCTTGCACCTGGGCTACTGTAAGCTTTTAAAGTCTGGTTGTTTACTCTCTTGTACCATCAATTGCCATAGTACATTCTGATTTCTGAAACCCTTAAGCAAAACCAAAAAGGAAGTCAAATATATCTCATTTTCCTCTTCGCAAAACAAAACTTCCTAGTACAAGTGGACAGCTTTGAAACACTAGATCTGTTTACACACACTGAAAAAGTCTCCTACCAGGTTTGAAGTCATAGAAAAATGTCTTTTCCACAGGTAACAGAGGGACCATTTCCTCTACTTTTTTCTATTCCTTTGTAGAACAGTTCATATCTGACATGATCCAGACATTCGATCATGCACATTCACTGACACAAATGGGCCTTAAACATTACACCCTTGTCCCCACCCTTTGGTGTAATTTTCAGTGTCATTTTCTCTATTGTTGCATGCTTCATAGTCCCCGAAGTCATAATGCATACTAACATAGGCTGCAGATGTGTTGCAAGTCAGGAACAAGTTTATTGTTTTAACACAGGCTTTTGTACGTTTTCTGAGGTGCTTACATAACAGATAAAGCAAGAGCATTGGCTAGAGACCCTTGCCCAAAAGCCCATCTGAAATATTTGATTGGTTGGTGTCATGGTTTGACTCTGGCTAAAAGCCGAGAGCCCACACATAGATCTAAAATTTCTCAGAGAAGGGAAAAAAAACCCCGACTTTTGTGATAAGGATTACAAGCAACTGTTTACCAACTACTTCACACAAGCAAAACAGGCTCTAACTTAGAATGTTAAGAATTTACTACTACTACAACTACAACTACTACTAAAATCAGAGCTTAAGAGTTTAAGGGTGAGCAGTTTGATAGTTGTTACAGACACCTTTCTCCCCCCCCACCCCTCCCTTTTAAGATCCTTCACCTTCCCCCAACAGCTCGGGAAGGCAGGTGTGTGTGTGGGGGGGGGGTTTACAATCAGAGGTTTTCTTTGCTGCTGTTCAGAAGAGTGAGAGAGTCCCACCCCAGCTTTCCTCGTGGGGTCTTCTCCACGGAAACAGTCTGTTGCAAACTGCTTCTTAGTGGATTTGTTACTAACAACAGTTTTTCAGGTACTGTCGTCACGTAAGTCACTTTACCATAGGTGCAGTCATTTCAGGTGCCGGCTGCTCAGCTGCCTCAGTGCTTCAGTGCTTCTCACGGGCCACCAGTCGTCCCAAGAAATGCTGCTCTGCTGCTCCAGCATCTCTTCTTCTCACGGCCCACGGGGCTCCACCAGGCCCCTCTGCTCCAAACACAGGATCACAGCCTCTCTTTTCCGGCATGTCTCTGTTCCAGCGTGGAAAAATCTCCCAGTCTTTCCACGGGTTCACAGGCTGAAGAATCTTCGCCCCTATGATTCCTCACAGATTGCTGGGGCCCTATTCCAGTGTTTAAGGCATCTTCTCTTTCTCCTCTCTCTGACCTTGGTGTTAATCAAACTCCTCACCCTCCTCTCTCTTAAGCGGCCATGATGTTTTGCGCAGACTTTTTTTCTCTACTCCTTCTTAAATATGTTATCACAGAGGCATTGTTGCCTGACCTTGGCTAGCTTAGAGCAGAGAAAAGCTCTAGCAGCTTCTTAAAGAAGCCTCTCTCCTAGCCCCCCCAACTAATAAAAAACTCTGGCTACTTAAAACCACAACAGTTGGCAAAGCAATAACTTTGAATACAATACCATGTAATATATCAGCGATAGAAATATCAAAACTAGAATGCTAAAGATAATATCAGCATATCTTGGTCCGTGAAACCAGGAGATCAGACTGTTTCAGAGGTACAGAACTTTCCATCTAGATTCAGATCGAACAAAACTTGATCAATATCCATACTCTAGCATATTGCTGTCCATTTTTTATTAAATAGTCTTAGCAAATGGTGTGGCAGCTTGTGGTTTATCAGGATGAGGTGGGGTGGTCCATGACTGACGAGGTCCTTCTGCTGCCTGAGGCTACTCATTTGTCATGGAAGAGCCGTCCACATTGTACCCTGACAGTGGAATTAGCAAGCCAAGCTGTTCTTTACACATGTATATCCATGTGTTTGATAAATGCATATATATTTATACCTACAAATATTTTTAGTTTTATAGATCAGTTATGCAAATAGAGATTGCTGTGATGACATTGTTCTTGAAAGACCGATGAATCAGACCAGTTTCAAACTTCAAAACATGTCAACTGGATTTGATATTCATTAAAAAAACACATTGCCAAGTGCTTAGTTTTTAATCACTTTCAGTCATTATCTGCACATACACATGATAATTAGTGCCATGTCCTGAAATAGCTGATGCCATAATAACCGAGAGTTATTTTATGAAGAGTCTGATTTCTGTTAGATTTGAATTCTTCTACACATCAAACAAAATCCATGTAGAATAAATATCTACCATGCAGTTGAAATTCTCTTAAGTCCTTTTTCATTTAATGTTATGTTCTAAATAGCAGATGGATGTCTTTGTTTTGGCATTTGATTTCCAATGTTGCCCATATTTAATAAAAATATAATTTAATTCCATTTAAACAAAGAATAAATTATGTTGCTATTCCAAATAATTGTCAAAACACATAGAATTTCCATGATAATGAGTTTGTACTATCAAATTTTCATCTGTTGGAATAATTTTAGAAACCAGTTTTAGACCATAGGGTTTCTGTTGCATAATGGGAAAACTGTGGAATTGTTCATATGGAAAAAACACATCCCATATGGTTACTAAAACAAAAATTTGTAATTTAGCCAAAGGAGTATCTCTTTTTCATCTCAAATGTATCCTATGAAGTTAAACCTTAAAAATATTTCAATTTGTACTTCTCCATAGGTGGAATATAGTCTTGTTGCTTTGCTATCCTCTTTTCAAAAGCTGCAAAAGTATTTGGATTACCAAAGAAAAACTCATTACCTAAGCATGACCAAATCCAGAGTTTCTTGAAAGCAAAATAGTATTTCCAAATATAACGTAACATTTCTCTGTAAAAACTATTTTATATATATATATATGTAAGAAGAGTTAGAGTGAAAAGAAAGATGAAGGATTATTGGCCACATGGAACAAGGCAGAAAAAGCTTACTCATGAAAAATGGCTCTCTGGGAATTCTTCAGTTCTACTGTAGAAACTCCTGCATCGGATCTTCCATCATTGCCATCCACCTCCTCCAAAGATATTCCATAAAGATAGGAAACATTTTCTAATATTGCCCAAATGTAATCATAAAGAAAACAGCCTCCTAGAAAGACAGATTATACTTCTGAATGGCAATAACTTCAATTCGTATAATAGAAAAACCTGCATTAAGCATGTAGAAATTAATTTTACAGCTGTTAATAATGCATTCATGAAAGCCTGGATTTGGGCAGAAGACTACACTAAGAAAAAACTTAATTCACTCAAACCTCCCCAAAACCCTTAAATCTTGTGTGTAGTCTTTTCCATGTTGAGTATCAGTGGAACAATTTTCACTGTCCAAAATCTGTGTATAATTCTTTTCTTACCTCAGTAACAGAGGAAACAGTATTGATATGATAATTACACACTTTCTTAGGACAATATCTTTACAGATGTAACAGAATTAACAAGTAATTTATATTGGAATGAAAAATACCTGGTGATTTAAAAATAACCTTTTTTTTTTTTTTCCAAAGAAAGAATCACTGACAAAAAATATCTAATCTACAAATAGTGGTGAAATAGTGCCATTTTATCTTGCAATAAAAATGCTTTATGTCCTTCTAAATTTGCATGTCAAACACACAAAAAATTAATTCTTCCAAATATTATTAAGAAATTATCACATTTCCTAATCAGATCTTTCAAAAAAGATCTACCGAATTGTTTTCTTCATTCTAAATATATCTAATTTTATATAGTTTACTCCCAAATATTAGAATGCAAATGCACTTCAACTACCAAAAGGGTGGAGTTTCTGGTTCTTCACATTTGCTAGTGGATTCAAGCAATTGACATAAAGCAAAGAGGAAGAATAATCAAGCTTCATTAGCAGCACTCTCTCTGGCTCTTCATATGAAAACAGCAACATGAGTATATGGAAAAAAAATAGCAACTAGGTAACAAATTAGGATGATGTTAGAATCAGGTGAATATTACTATCAAATCATGAATAAAACAGCTTACTTGATTGATTTCCTAGATAGTTATAAAAAGAGAGAAAAAAATTGCCAGATGTACCATCAGTATACAGCAGAAATTGTACCTTGAACTAATAAAAGTCTACCCCAGGAGCTGTGGGACCTACAATAGTTGAAGAGATAAGGCTGCATGCATGAGAGGTTATAAAACGTCTCAGAGTTTGTGCCTATGTAGATACTCGGGGATGTATAATGTATCTTTAGACTAAGACAGTCAAAGATACATGGACAAAAGGTACTCTGAAGGTGAATAACTAACTGAGAAGATGTAGGTTCTGCTCACACAGTATGTACTCAGATGAGAACTGAGGGATATCAAAGATGTTTCCTATGCATGTCAGCTCATGAATGAGTTAAATACAGCAGCAAAGGACTAATCTCTATAGTTCCCTAAACTGTTATTTCTCTGGATAGATTACTGGTTTCTAGAATCCCACCTGCTTCAAGGAAGATTCTGACTGAGCTGAGGAGGTGCCAGAGAAAGCCACAAGGCTCTATAAAAGACTGAGAAAATACTGGCAAACAGCATGCACAGTAAACCCTTTTGAAGAGCTGCTTATGTGCACAGAATTCTAAAAACAGGACATATGAATGATCAGGGCTGGGAAAGTGTATACTTCAGATGTTCAAGGATGCTACTTTAATAGATGTTTTTGCTGCAGTACTAACAGATAATTTTGCTGCATATCAATTTGTACAAGCAAGCATCAGTGTCTTCTCAAGAACCAGTGCTTGTTCTTTATTACAAAAAATATTTTTATTGACATTATAACTAATGAGCATATAGGGAAAATGGAAAATACTTAAAACTAAAATAAACTGACATCCACACTGCAAGATTCAGAAATTGAGTATTTCTATCACAAGTCTAAAACAACTAGGACACAGACTATTTCATCTATCTCTCACTACCATCTTCAAGTATGAAATTAAAGTTTTATTTGGCGTGACTGTTTCTTCATTCAAAGACATAAAGTTCTGTAGCTCATATATTGCATTTGTTATTTGATTTGAAACTCTCTTTTTGCCTACAATCATTAACCTCATAGAATAAGTCCAAACACTGAAGAGGAAACATATTGGAGGAAAAGAACAAATATGAATGATTTATGAAAAGGAACACCAAGGTTCTTGGAGTGTCCTGAAAGTCCAGGTTTCAATGCCTGTACAAAAAAACCATAGGATTTTTCCTTTCTATCTGTCTGAGCTGGACAGAGAGTCCTTTTGTTTATTGAATGCAAGGAAAATTCTGTATAAGAGGAAGCCCAAACATGATATACTTAAGGAAAAATGACAGCCTGGTGAGCCTGCAATTTAGAATCCAATAAGATGTCAGAACTTGTTATGGGTTAGGTCTTTTTCTTGCAATTTTCCCACATCAACTTCAGGCTTTTGTGAGAGCAGAACTGCCCCCTGCTTAAAGCTAAGAATGCCTCCTGGAAGACAGAGTTTCCCTCAGGGCAGAGGAGCAAGGTCTTCTGCTAGGACAGAGGTAGCCGACCATTAAGCTACACAAAGAAAGCCATTAGCCCTAGGCTGAAGACAGGAGCAGCTGTAACACCTCTTCCAAACACCCACAGCCCAAAGCAGCCGTCCAAGGGGGGGTCTGAAAAGAACTGAAGTGGGATATGTAGAGCTGGAATCCTGCAGGAACGGGGAAGAATAAAAGGAGATCAGTTACCCCCACTCCCTTTCGGTCCTGGGATTGCAGCGGCTGCCTGCTCCTTCACTTCTGGACACTCACTAACCCACGGCACCCTCAGAGCCCACCCTCCCTTCCACCATGGGAGCGAGACCGAGAGGGCTCCTCACCTGTGTTCACCACTGCCCATGGGCTCGGAGCCACCGCTGCCCCCACCTCTGCGCAATACATTGTCTGAAACCAAGACAGAACTATACTTACAAACATGAGGAATCAGTAAATGCTTGATTAATGTGAAATGATACAAAATAAATAAAACTCCATAACTTTTAATTATTATGAAGTGGTATGTATACAGCACTGGACACAAGGGAGATAATTCTCCAAAGACTTGTGTACCTAGATTTGACTGAACCACATTTTTATTTACAAAGGTGTTCCATATGCATTACATTGTGTAACTTTTTCCATACATATTAAATTGCTGGCCCTGCCTGTCCTCACCTCGTATGTTAATTAGGTCCCCACCCTTCTGGGCATGCATTTTTTTATGCTGGTGGTCCCATGGGGGGCGTCTCCTGGTGGTCTCCGAAGCTGAAGTTTGTAGTTTTCCTCAGACTGAACTTTTGAACTTTCTTCCTCTGCACTTGCACCTTGATCCTTGCTACTTATCTTGATTGTAGATGTTGATTTTGGCTAGCTTTGGAGACAGAGGCCTTCTTTATCTGTCTCTTGCATTCTTTTAGTCTCCCTTGGTATTATCTTTTAATCAGCAGGTGGCTCCAGAAATTTGCATTTTCTTAGCCCTTTGTATCATGGCAAATGTTTAATTCATGTTGCTAACTTAAGCAAACCCGCAAAATCTCTATTTCAAATGATTCCGAAGAAGTGAAATAAATCATAACTAGAGAAGTGGTATACAGAAGTTTAAAGAAGCCACAAATGCCCTTATGACAATAATCACCACAACATCATGAGGTATTTTTCAAAGAAACGGAATGTTGGTGGTACTATGCTTATGTGAGGCAAGTAGATAAGCTTTGTTCATAAAGACCTTGTAATCTTCTGTTAGTTTAAACACTTTAAACACAGTGTATCTTATTAAAACACCAACATAGATACATCTATAAAACTCTCAAAAACTGCAGTAGGCTTTAGAACAGGACCTGTGAGACATGTATTATGAAATCATCAACGAGTTACAGAAAATTCTGAGGTTCCTTTGCAGAAAAGAAAGATCCTCCTGCTTCTCACAGAAAGTCTTTTATTTCTGAAATGCCTATTGTGACTGAGAGCTTTCACCAGAAAAATGTAAAGAAAATAGATCTTTACATATGTCCTTTACATATGTAAATCTAAACTTTTTAGTTTAGATTATTTTAAACTAGAGTGAGAATGAATTCTTTTTCTAAACATAAGATCTACATCAGTATCTAGTCAAACAGTCAATATCTTTATTTAAGACGATGCTCGAGAGCTTATTTATTTATTACAGTCTGCTTCTGTCTATTTACACAGGCCAGAGAGGATTGTATAGGGTGAGAAAGAACTGCTCTGCTTTCTAATTTTGCTGAGGCACTTCCAGAGCCGGAATTTAGGTCATGAAGAAGAAGAGACAATTGCTGTATTAAGTGTCAACAGCCTTTCCTTGTACCCATTACAATGGTTGGTACACAGTGTCAGCAAATAACCTCTGGGTAATTACAGCTCTCAAGGAAGAAGACAGAAACCAGCAATCAGAGACTGCTCTTCTGTGGTACTTAGAGATTATGTAGGTGCTTGAGAGTCTATAAGATGTCTTGTGTGTATATGACCATGACAATCACATGATCAGGGGAAAAGTACAAATTGTGCCTATTTCCAGTTTACTTTATTCACATTTTTTATTCATAATTTTACTTTGTTTGACCTCAAAATACTTGGCCATTTGTTTGCTTGGTTTTTCCTGTGTTTTCTGTGAAATTAAATTAAAGATCTAAAATAGAGTCACCAAGATTCAACCTTTGATGACTCAGGATTTGGAAAGCAGGATGTAGAGCAGAGGAGGCTCAGGGGTGATCTTACCACTCTTGTGGTTGTTGCCAGGTGGGGATCAGCCTCTTCTCTCAGGCAACTAGTGACAGGACAAGAGGACAGAGTCTTAATCTGTGCCTAGGGAGGCTAAAGTTGGACATTAGGAGAAATTTCTTCACAGAAAGGTGATTAAACATTGGCATGGGCTGCTCAGGGAGGTGGTGGAGTCACCATCCCTGGAAGTGTTTAAGGAAAGACTGGACATAGCACTTGGTGCCATGGTCTACTTGACATGGTGGTGCTTGGTCATAGGTTGGACTTGATGATCTCAGAGGTATTTTCCAACCCAATTGATTCTGTGATTCTGTGATTTTTTTCATCAAGCAATGTACACATCTAGTAACTGAGTGACAATTACATACTATTTTTAAAAGGTATTCATTTTGTGAAAAAGGGTATCACAGGCACACAGCTTTGAGGTCCACTATGTTATCTGGCCATGAAATCTCCAACCCTGAGCAGTTTTCTTCCAAACTATGATGCTTCTTACAATGAAGTAATGTTTTTTGGTGATCAGTGGCAGTTGCAAAGCAGGTATTAATGCCTGTAGAGTGTGGTAGCTACCTTTTTTCACCTGAAAAATAGAGAAAGGCAATCGTCATTTCCCAGTATGGCTTATTATAGACTTCAGTTTGGAATGAAAAATAGTTGACATGCTTTATAGATCTCTCATGGAAGAAGAGATTAAATATACCTATATAACTAAAAACCCTGTAAGCAAAAGCAAACATATTTTCTCTCATTCATTCTACTATATGTGATATTGGAGAACAGATGCTCTTCTAAGTATAGCAATCATTAAACTGAATTCTTATTTACTGGGCTGACCTTTCTTTGAATTTATTTATGAAGATAATTTACTTGTTTTTACATAATTTTTAATTTACTATAGAGAGAGCAGTAGATGATGACATTTCTGTTTGTAGCAAATCCTAAACTCACCCTTGAGCTCTACAGTTAGTCAGGTGATATTACAATAAACCTCATATTTGTTCTTCAGTTGGTGTATATATATATATCTTTTATTACTCTGTGTTATCTTTTACAACTGTAAGTATATAAAGATTGGTAGTTTCCTTAGAGTAAGTCTTAACAATCTTTCCATTTTACTGAATAATGAAGAAATCAGCAATTTGGAAAGAGCTGCAAATATTTTTCCAGGCATATTTTAAAGTAATTTTTACATCCTCATGGATTATAGCTACAACTGAAGATTTTATAATTTTACATTCTATTATGAACAATGTCAATATTTTTACTCAGACAGAAAACTTCACATTTGTAGGAAAAGCATGCCTTTTACTACATCCTTTAGACGTTAAACATGTTTCATGGTATACATTAATACAGATTTTGCCTTTACATTTGGGGAAATATTTGGTGCTCATTCAGTCTGTCTGATTACTGTGAAGGGCATAAATACTACCATTTATTCCATTCCAGACATTACTAATAATATGTGGCACACAAAAAATGAGTAGGAGGGAAGTCCTTATGTTGCCTCTTACTTTGTTATAAGACATTTTACTGACTTTCAGAATGCAGTAAGGATTACTATAGTCCAATACTTTATTGCGGGATAGCAGACATTGATCTGCTAGGTATATGTGTGACTTTTTTTCATTTCTACAGTAAGTTATTGTGTGCATTTTTTCTCTATAAATTTCTCAAAGGCTAGTTTCTTTTTACTTAGAGATTGTTAGAGTCTTCAATCATTTTGTACAAATAAATCTCTGGTAGAATGTGTCTCCAGCTACAATTACGAGAATGAAACATAAGTTGTTCTACAGGGACAAAAAAATCAACCAACCATCTACAGAAAAATATCATTTACTATACTTACTGTCAATAACATAGCAAGAAATAAGAAAAAAAAGAAGCAAAAGAAAGCCAAAATGCAAAAGCAGCAAAAATTTCACCATGGACCAAAACTTTAAGTGGCTGAGGTATGGTCGGGAATAATATTTATATGATTGATCTAGGCAAAACCACATAACTTGAAATCTTGTTGCAGGTGAATGTCCATTTTGTAATAACTTCCCCTGCTTTCTGGTTCTTTGAGAAGATTTCAGACACTAAAATATTTTTGATGAAAAGCTGTACCTTGAGCTCAGAGGGATGGAGCCTGAGAAAAAGCCATGTGAACCATGAGATTAGCTGGTAAAGCAGAATTATTATTGAAGTGAAATATCCAAAGAAAGAACAATGATTGGCATCAGATATGCTTTCCTCTCATGAGGGTTTTCTGGTGAACTGCCTTGGCCATGTTGCCCATATAAAATACGTGATGCCTGAGTTTCTGGTCCCTGGATCAAAACACTAGGGCTGCTGTCAGAAAAAATGCCTTGCATTATTTCTTTTACAATTGTAAATTTTCAGACATGGTATCACAGGTAAGAAGGAAAAATTCCTGTATAATTCCTTTGTAGTTTACTTCTCCAATTATTGAGTAACTCATTTCCAGTGGCAGGATCATAGCTTGAGAGTTGCAAGGATACAAAAGAATGACACTAATGACCTGGATGACTACCCAACATCTTATAGGGTTTTTAGCAGATGTGAATGTTCCTGATACAGAAAGATGCAACTATAAACTGATCTTTTGAGAGGGAAGTGGTAGTTTACCATATGCTAAATTCCATCTTTGAAAATGTGTAGAAGATTTCTGAGTTTAAGATTTCTGCTGCTCAGTGACCCTGCACTTATTAGCAATAGCTGGAAGACAAAAAATGATACGCATAATTCTTTTTGTCACTATACCTTCAGATACTTTAAGTAATCTATAAACCAAATGAGTCCTGTGTTGCTTTTCTGTTTTGAAGAGGTGAGGGCTGTGGTGAGGAAGGATGGTGTTCTGGAAAGAGTTTTTTCCTTTCCCTGATTTCCCATGTTTGCCTGAATACTGATGTACACCATTGAGAAATGGCTCACTTTAATCTCAGAATGATGCCCCCCACAAGATTTCTCCCTAGCTCCAGGTGAGTGTATCTTGTGTGCTCAAGATCAGCCCTTGTGAATACCTCAGAATGGATGCATTGACCTGAGTATTAGGAGTAGCTATCTCTGGTAACTCACTTTTACTTTCATAATGCTTTCTATGTTGACTTTTCTGTTTAGTCTAATGAAGTAATGAATGGAGTAACAAACATGTAAAACACCAGTTACTGTTCTGATTTGTATTGAGCAAACTTCTGATGTGTCATAAACCCTGTAACAGCCCTGGCTCCTAAATTGGAGCTTTTCTTCTAATTATCAAAGTCCCATACCAGATAAAAGAGATTGGACTCGTAGCTTCTCAGTTTCTCTTGTTGTTTATTAAGTTCTTATCAAAATTTCAGCATGCCATCCTGACCCTGGATTTAACACACTGAAGTATGTGCTACAAAAGCCGTGAAATGGCGGCTGCTGAAAGGTTTTAAGGACTCTGTTATCCAATGAACTGATACTACGTACTATATTTACAGTTCTGTACAGTAATCATAACTTGTTGCTAACACGTTTCTTCTACCTCAAATCTATTCTACCAATGTCTTTGTGTCACCTCTACTGTAATACATGGACCAAGAAGAAGAAGAAAAGAGAACTTAGGGCAACACCCAAAATCCTCCATCTTGTCTTCTTTTATTTCCACACTACAAAACCCAAAACTACAAGTTTCACTTCTGTGACAAACTAAACTATAACCTAACTTATCTTGTTACTGCTTTTGCTTCTTCCAATAATGTTGGAAGCTTTTCCCAGGGGCACAGATCAAAGACTCTGTTCTCCTGGGGTCTCTGCTAGGGTCCCAGACCCTCCAGGGCAATTTGAGGGGTAGTCCAGATATCCTGGACTCCAACAAAACCCCAAACATTTGAGGTAACTTGCTCTATATTGATTCATATGCACTATAATTTAATAAAGCTGAAAGTAAAAGAGAATATTAAAAAATATATTTTCCTCTCCCAAGCTTGAATTGCAGGTCCAAATTAATTTTTTTTTCCTTAAAACACAATAATATAATGCCAATCCAAAGTAGACATCTCAGTCCTTGATCTAAAGAATAAAATTTATCACAAAATTTTTCTAAAGCAATATGGACTTTCCATTTTCAATCAGTACAAAATATTCAGGTATTTTGGAAATATTTTAGAAGGTTCTACTTTATTTTTTTCCCAAACAATAAACACTAGCCTCTCTGCCAAGCAATATCAAAACTTACACAAATGTAACAAGAAGTTGTGGTGTCCTACTTTACTAACTAAGTTACTAGCAGTCAACAAAATAAACTTAATTCCTATTCAGAGAGTTTGAAGCAACACTGGATGGATTACTTTCAGTTAGAAAACAAATAGTTATTCTTATTAAAGACAACTTCTGGGGTTACATTGCACTACATAGATGTCATAGTTATGGGGGCTGAGACTTGTTTATCACTGTGAGGGTATAACCAAAACTGTGTATTCTATACCCTCTATGTCATTCCTGATGGGCTGTTAACAATAAATCACTTGGCAACAACTGCCCAGAGCACACTTCACACCTCAGGCCACAATAGACAAGGAAAGATATCTGGGGAGACACTAACACCTCCACACCCAGCTGGAGGGTCCTCCCTGCTAATGGGCCCAGCTGCACTGACACAATAGGCCACCTCATCAAAGGATCCAAAATATCCCAGGACTTACAGAGACAAAACAAACATTGTGAACTCCTTGCCCTGGGGTAGGTACTGAAGATATATAATCCTTGGAGTTTGGGACTGGAGTACTTCCTCACCAGATGGGGAACAGAACTCCAGCAGTAGAGTTCTACCACGCTTGAGGAGACTGCTACCATTTTCTTCAACAGAACTTTTGTCTTCCACAAGACCATCATCCCAACTACCGGGTTTTTCCTTTTCTTCTGCTCTGCACCCAGGAGCACCACACAGTGCTGGGGTAGGGACTCACGAGCACCGTGCTGTTCCTGTCCCAGGGGTGCTGGGTTGTACTTTGTTCTTGTGGGTCAAAGCGGTTTTGTTATCTTGTGTCACTGTATGTATTGCAATCTTTTTAGTAAAATTGTAGCTCTGACTTGTGGTGTCTCCAAATTGGGTTCATTTCTCCTGCTGGTTTATTTCTAAACCAGCACAATAAATATTTGAAATTTGGAACATACTAACAGCTCTGGCTCAACACATTCTTAATACATCGAAAAAACCTTTTTTTCAACAAGACAGCTGAAGTGAAGCTCAAGTGGAAGACCTGGGATCTGTCTGCTTTCTCTATGTAGACTAGCACCATATTTTCTTTCAAAAATCATTCAGCCCACTTTTTGCTTTCTCCTGTAAAGATTTTCCTACCTGTGTATATGCATGATGTTTGCAGAAACAAGTTTTGTTATTCTGTTTGTTTTCCCAGGAGATCTTTCACTTTTTCTGCCTATATTAAAAAAAAAAAAAAAATTAATTTTGGGATAAATGTCTAATTCCCTTTCTTCAGTGTTCAGAAAACACAGAAATTTTTCATTCAAAATAAATTTATGATTTTCTGGAACTTATTATTGAAGAGTGTTCTTGGGAATATTATGAGCCAATGCTCCATAAAGAACAGCAATTACTTCTAGGGTGTACTACATCCAGAAAAATAGACTACAAGGAACAGAAGCAGTAGTTCAATAGCCAGACTATTGCAGAGTGAGGAAAATGAAAGCAGATAATGACAGCACAATTCAGAAATAGTACTGAATTTGTGTATTGCATTTTAACTTGTTGTTTAATAAGTAATAGCACTGAACAATATCAGATTTTTCAGTTTGTTTTGTTTTTTTTTTTAATTGTGAAAAATAGAATTTTTTCCTTGACAGTGTTCAAATGAAATTTAAACATTTTTAAAGTAAAAGAAATAGACTAGTGTCATGGTTTGACTCTGGCTAAAAGCCGAGAGCCCACACATAGATCTAAAATTTCTCAGAGAAGGGAAAAAAAACCCCGACTTTTGTGATAAGGATTACAAGCAACTGTTCACCAACTACTTCACACAAGCAAAACAGGCTCCAACGTAGAATGTTAAGAATTTACTACTACTACAACTACAACTACAACTAAAATCAGAGCTTAAGAGTTTAAGGGTGGGCAGTTTGATAGTTGTTACAGACACCTTTCTCCCCCCCACCCCTCCCTTTTAAGATCCTTCACCTTCCCCCAACAGCTCGGGAAGGCAGGTGTGTGTGTGGGGGCAGGGAGGGGTTATAATCAGAGGTTTTCTTTGCTGCTGTTCAGAAGAGTGAGAGAGTCCCACCCCAGCTTTCCTCGTGGGGTCTTCTCCACGGAAACAGTCTGTTGCAAACTGCTTCTTAGTGGATTTGTTACTAACAACAGTTTTTCAGGTACTGTCGTCACGTAAGTCACTTTACCATAGGTGCAGTCATTTCAGGTGCCGGCTGCTCAGCTGCCTCAGTGCTTCAGTGCTTCTCACGGGCCACCAGTCGTCCCAAGAAATGCTGCTCTGCTGCTCCAGCGTCTCTTCTTCTCACGGCCCACAGGACTCCACCAGGCCCCTCTGCTCCAAACACAGGATCACAGCCTCTCTTTTCCAGCATGTCTCTGTTCCAGCGTGGAAAAATCTCCCAGTCTTTCCACGGGTTCACGGGCTGAAGAATCTTCGCCCCTATGATTCCTCACAGATTGCTGGGGCCCTATTCCAGTGTTTAAGGCATCTTCTCTTTCTCCTCTCTCTGACCTTGGTGTTAATCAAACTCCTCACCCTCCTGTCTCTTAAGCGGCCATGATGTTCTGCACAGCAGCTTTTTTTTTTCTCTACTCCTTCTTAAATATGTTATCACAGAGGCATTGTTGCCTGACCTTGGCTAGCTCAGAGCAGAGAAAAACTCTAGCAGCTTGTTAAAGAAGCCTCTCTCCTAGCCCCCCCAACTAATAAAAAACTCTGGCTACTTAAAACCACAACATCTAGATAATCTATGATAAAAATTTGTTTTAAATTATTGTTGTGTCTCTTTACTATTCCAGACTGATTTTGTGATACAATATAGTCTCCATCTTCTTTTCTTTTCTTCTCCCCAGCCTCTTAATTTCTTTCTGTTCCACAGAGACTTATATTAGCAGAAGTTCTCTTTCTCCTGGAAATTTTAAATATTATCTCTTCCTGCTAACATTCCCTCTCTTTCACAACTTGCAAATACATTTGCTTTCCTTTACTGTGAAAAATAGTTAAACTGAACAAATTTCCTCAGCATTCAACTTTAAAATTTGTTTCCTCTGTTTTGGAGAAGGCCCTGTACTACAGAAACACTGATGATTTTTCCATCTCTGTTATTTTTTGCAGGTGTGAAAACTCTACATATCAATATAATTCTTCATTTTAAACATTATTACTCATCCATTTAAAGTTTAAGCAACTGCTGAATGGTTTACTTACTCAGAAATTTATTATATTGTGTTTATTCAATGAAAGACACAATCCTTGATTTTTAACCAAATGAAACTATCTGGTTTGATTTTGCAGAGTAGCTTTTCCACTGGTTGTACCAAAATAACAGCAAGAATTTTACAAGATGATTCTGAGTTATCTTCATAATTCTAACGTAATTTTGATCAAATATAGTTTATACATTAAACTTACTACTAAGTCTGAAAGCTCTCAAGTAGTTTTGAGGAAAATCTGTTACAAAAAGTGAAATATGGACTGTATTATTCCAAATTGTAATCTATGTGAATAAAAGCAATTCTTTAATAAACAAAATTAATTTCTTACTCTTATGTTATTGTGTTAATGCTGCTGGATCTTTCCAGTGTAAAACTGCTCAGTAAGAAATCATACTTTAAATGAATCAAGGATTTCTGCTTTACTAGCATTAAACAGAGGGAGAAAAAGGTCTATAGCATCAAACCTAGAATGATGTTTACAAACACAACATTACACAGTAGAGCCACAGGAAAAAAGGTTTTTTATAAAGAGCTATTTTTGTGAGCTATACAGACACAAAGATACAAACTTGTGGCATTACAGTTTTTATATCTTCAGCTATTATTAGTCTCGAAGACTTAACCAAAGACTTTTATTAATATTTTAACATCCATATATCTTGCATGCCACACACACATCATACATAGTTAACGTCCAGGGTTCTTTATCATGGCTTTCTCTCATGGTTCTCTCTTACTTCTCTTCCTGTCTTTTCAGTTCTCTCTCTTCAGTTCTCTCTCGATTTTTCTAACAATTCCATATATGCGCAACAGTAACTAAGCAACAAAATAGTTAACTTTTGGTTGTTTGGATAAGTTTTGTCCAACATGGGTCTTTGAGTGACAGGTGAGAGTCACCTCCTTACCACTGCAAAGGCTATGGCTCCTGGCTTGATTAGAGCTATCTCAGAGCCATCATCCAATCTATTCTTTTGCTAATAGAACTTAACGACCTTACTCCAACACAAATTTGTGATATGTTTTCAGGATTATTGTACTATTTCTGTGCACTTTGATAGAAAGACATCTAAATTGCAAATTTCTAATGGTACTGAAATATTATTTTTATTACATTGACAAAAAAGCCCCAGATGATGAACTGAAAGTCAAAAGCAGTATCCATGTACTATCTTGGAAGAGTCATGATTTCTTTAGACTAACTCAGACTTTAAGGAAGTGAACAAACTTTTATTCTCTCTGAGATATTCTTAGATTCATAGGATGTTTTTTCTCTTTCTGCACAAAGCATTGCATTTAGAATCTATCAGATGAATTTGACTAGTTTGGCTATTATATCTGTATCATACCAAGACTTTTTAGGATATGTATTCTGCAATAACTTTTATTACTATAAGAAATAATAAATTACTTGAGTAACAACTGGAATGGTTGGTAATTTTTAAGAAACAAACAGCTATTTCTTTCCATCTTCATTTTCAATGAAATTTTGTTAGAAAAAGTTTTGTAGGTGTTATTGATAAGTTCCAGTAGAAGAAAGAAGAATTTTCCATGTTGCACACATTTTTTCAGAAGTTAACTCCTTATCATCATGTAAGAAGGGGAAAAATGATATCTCACAAACTTTCATTGGATGGGGAGCTGCCTCCAGCCATTATCAAACATTATCAAACACTTTTCCAATACTTCTAAGCCCAAGTGCCTTACCTTTCTTTTTGTAACTGTTTTCCATTATTGTAAGTAAAATATAAAGGAAAAAATAAGCTTATTTCAAAAATATGCAATGAATGAACTGATTTGGTCAAATATGGTTTTCTAATGCTGCCTTGTTTGCCTTATCCTTCTTATTCACTTTACATGAAGACTGTCAGTTCAGTTCTAAAGTATTCTTTCCTTGTTTATCCACTTTATGATACCATTCTTAGACTCTATCTAGTATCTCAACAGCTAGTTGACACTGTTTCTTTACTTATCCCCCTCTTATAGTTCTTTCATCTTTTTCTTCCCCGTACAGATTTTTCTGAGCTATCTGTTTTCTCCTTTTCTGTTCCTCCAGTGTACTAGTCCTACAGAATGCAGATGGCTAATTTAGTATGTTATCACTATTTTTAAAATTAAAATACTCCTCAGCTGCCTCAGTGTGGGATACCTTGGTGTGATGAGATCTGAAAAGTAGCCAGCAAAGGGACTGTGAGAAAGAACTGAGAGGACACAGCAGAAGTCCTGAACCTTGTGAACAATCCTGTGTGTCTTGATACCCATCTAATCAGAAGTAGAAGGGATTTTTTCTACACTCAACTCTCCCCCTCTCTCAGGTAATTGCCAGGATGCTCTGTGGTTCCTGTTGTCTGTGGCTTCTGCAACCTCCATGCCTATAGTATTATCACAGAAGAAGTGTTTATACTCAAGGACAAGGAATTATTCTCTTTAGGAGATACAAAGCTGCATACATTTTTTCTTACCTTACCACCTCAGTTGGTCTCAGGTAAATTACTAAATTTAGAGCTGGAACTACTGGATACATTTCATGTAAATGTAAAATAACAGGTTCGTCTCCTAAATATAAAGTAACATGAGGTGTCATGAGAAACATAGGCTGCAATAATCCTTCTTGCAGGAAATGGTTTGTACAAAGTCAAAGGAGAATCATTCAGACATGTAGATTGCAGGCACT
Organism: Calyptomena viridis; assembly: GCA_013390005.1. Lineage (NCBI taxonomy): Eukaryota > Metazoa > Chordata > Aves > Passeriformes > Eurylaimidae > Calyptomena > Calyptomena viridis. Next base: position 72,088 of record WEIV01016662.1, on the reverse strand, counting down.
GTCAATAACTTAATTAAATTACTGTAATACTTCTAAAATATTTCCAGAAGATTTTTTACATCCAGGGCAATATAATCTATCTGTAACATGTTATGTATAATCAACCTGTTACATGATATCTAGTTGTGATACACTATTCTCTAGACTTAAATTTGAAAAAAAAAAAAACCAAAAAACCAAAAACAAAACAAAAAACCCCCCAACAAACCAAAAAACCTCACACGACAAATTATTCTTTACCTATGGATTGCTTCTAATCTAACTATCTAACTATCTAAACTTATTATTGAGATTCATGCTCAAATATTAATAGGAAAGACTAAATTTTGATGATTCTACAGCAAGTAGCCCATTGCTACTCTGACAGCTGATGGTTTCTCAGTCATAGTCTGCCCAAATACAGTGCTGCTGTATGTTAAAAAATATTCTATAAATCATTGTTTAACATTTACAGAATTAAACTCTTTGGAGTTTCTCTGCTGAACTGAAAGTCAACGTATTTTGAACTGATGTTGTAGTCCATTGTCTTTCAAATTCAAAGTAATTTTCATTGTACATTTAATTTCTTCAGTTGATGACAAAGGACATTAAGTAAAGAAAAGTCTCATCTAGATTTGCTGAAAAGTACTCTTGTGTTCTATTTAGAGTCTTATTTTGCTCACTTTGGGAATTAAAAAATAAAGTTACATTAAACTATTTTCCATTAATACTCGGTAACTCTCTATTTCGAGTTGTAAACACATAAAAAATATTGCAGTTTTTAAAGTCTGCTTAATTGCACAAATTTAAATAGGAAAGAACCCATTCTTCAGTTTTATACATAGTGGTATGCTTTTTCGATAAGCCCTTTCAAATTATTTCTCTCTTCTGCATTTATATAAGAAAAATTGCACAGTGAGTAGTTTACTTGCAAAGAAAGAAAGCAGCATGTTGTCATCTAAAACTAAAGTGGTGAAAATGTGATGAAGCAGTTTCAAGTCTTAAGTATAAGTTAACCAACAATACACAGAAAAAAAAGTCAAGACTATTTCTTGAAGAAGAAAGTAGCAATACTTATTCATGAGAATAATCTGACAAGAATCTGATGACTTTAGGTAAGAAAGAGAAGATAATTTTCTGAATCTGACAGTTATTACTGGACTTGTTAGCAATTTAATGTAGCTTTAGGTTAGCTACTGGCAGACATTCCACAGTAATTAGGCTATAAAACAGTAAAAAACTGATGCATGATTCAAAAGGGGAAAAAAAAATTGCATAGGAGTTTTCAATCACTGACTTTGGGAAGACTTTAATTATTCAGATGTTATTAATTACATTGCCTTGACATGATGCAGTACCTCTAACTATTAGAGAGGTTAATATGATGCTTTTATTGACTTTGCTGTTGGCAGATGAGCATTTCTTTCAGACACTGTAAGCATATCTAGGAGTGACAGAGATAATGCAAGCTGATCAGAATAAGAAGAAGATTTTATACATTTTTTTACAGGTGACCCTTCGAAAGCTAAACCTGTGTACGCAAAAAAGTCTTCATATTTCCTGGTTTTGTGGGTCTCTACTTCTTTGGGTTTTTTTGAGGGGTGAAGGATAAGCCTCTATGTATATAAATATTAGAATTTACATCAAAACATCTCATAAATTTCAAAAACATAAATAGGTTTCAAGTTAACATCCCCAAACTTTAGCACACTTTAGCCTATACATATGTCATGATGAGTTTAATGTATCTTTTTGTCGTGTATCTTTGTTAGTCATGTACCATGTTTTCAATTAAGTTTACAAAAGTGAAATATCAACTAAAGGAAAAGAAAAATATTTTACCAGTGGATTTTAAGAGATGTAGGTGTGTATATCGAGTTCTTATCCATTTTGCATCAGCTTGTCACATAAATATGTGACATTTATCCTGCCACAATCACCATTCCAATTTGCAGATAAAGGCATAGCTTTCTGAAATATGCTGAGATTTTCCTGAGGGACAGGTGGAAGAATGTAGAGGCCACCTTAGCAGCCTTCAAGAAGGTAAATTAAATCTTAGATTGAACTCTATCACAATGTTATGGGTAAAGGCAAACTGCAAACAGATTTTTCCATACCTAATATGTGGAGCTTATTGTGAAACTTGTCATAGCTTCTGTCTCCCAGCAGTTTTGTTCTAGGTCTTTTTAGTTGGGTAAAACAAATTTTGGTGATCAGCGTATAGTATAACTGCTGAGAAACTAGCTCTTTCTTACTGCTTAAGTAAAACACAGTAGAAGAGTTTGAATTATATGTGGATTACAGTCACTACAAGCAATACATTAATATTTACAAACTGTCACTGGTGGCAACAGCTTCATTATGGTGAAACCATTCTTACTCAAGAATAAACATACTAGATGATACTGGTGAGGCCAGAACTTCAGTACTGCATGAAGCTAAATTATTGTTTTCCTTGTGAATGAAGAGAGCATCAGAGCATGAAGCAGTGGGTTTCACATTGTGGCCTTAGGAGCTTTTCTAATTCGACTCCAAAATCTTTCTCTAATCCTTGTGTTTTTCAGGTTTTCTTCAGCACAAAATTTTAGGAATATATAATTCCTGTTACATATATAGGATGCATGATATAAAACTTCCTTTTTAAATACTGTCAGGAAGAGCAAGCATAACCTCCCTGTGACAGAGGAGAATGCATATGTAGTTATTTGTGTGCTTTGAAGAGCTGTTCAGTAGAGCTGATGGATCACAAGGCAGTTCAAGACAAGAACTGGAACTGCAGCAAATATGGAACTGATGATGTGGAATTTCAAGCTAGAGAAATTTTCTCTGAAAAGTGGTTTAAAATTAGTTAACAATAAAATATGATTACCACTAATGAAGGACAATGGCATTGTTGGCAAATTTCTGGGCCTCACTATTACAAACATAGAAGCAGAATGAATTGCGGGGTTGTGGACTCCAAAAACTTCAAAGCTTGCAAGCAGTAAAAAGATAAAAACTTATTGCCTTGCAGGGACAAGAAAGGATTCTCATCTATCCCATTCCCCCATCCTGAATAGCCAAACATGCTTAAATGTCTGTAGATTTTACATATGCATGACTACTTTATGAATAAAGATCATATTGCATCATCTTTAACATCATTACATCATTGACTAATTAGCATGGTCACCACCCCATTTCTGCTCCAATCCCCACCTCTTTTGGAGGTCTTTGAGGGTTCTTGGTGGTCTTTGTGATGAAGAAACATACTCTTTCTCATTACTTTTGCCCCAGAGAACATCTTGTTATAAACACACCTAACCACAAACTTGTTTGATATTATGAGACGCCAAAAAGCCTGGAGTGNCCAAAAAGTCTGGAGTGTCCTCATGCTATCTCCCTCCCTGTCTCACTGCCCCCTAGATTGTACTTTTGTTTTTCTTATGCTTTCATTCCAACCTTATCACTACACACTAGGCAAGAGGAGAGAAAAGAAAAAACTACAGCCACATAGGTCTAACTTTAGAGTTATAGATTTCTCAAAAGCTTATATTAAAACTTATACTAAAATTCCTATTTCTAAATCAGAAGTTATGATGTTCTTTTAGAAATTAGCTACTAAACCTGTAATCTGTAAATTGGAACACACTGTTGATGTCTTAAGATTTGTTATATTCTTTATATTTCTGGGTTTTAGCATAGCTGCATGGTTCTTACACTTAGGATGGTAGAAAACCTCTTTCTCACTATCTGTGAAATGTTATTTAATGTTCTTTTAGGGAAAAACATATTCTAACAAAGACATCCTATCTGGGACATGAGAGTAGAGGGAAATAACAAGATATCGGTTAGACAAAGCAAGATAGAAGGCCCAAGACCCCCCGGAGAAGCTTCAAGGGGCAGACCTGGAGGGCAGGATGGTGCACGAATTATCTTGGGATTGGATGTATCCGTTAGGTATAATGGATTAGTGTTGAAAAAGGGGTACTGGTGCTATGGTGGGTGCACATTTGTGTACATTGTGCACCTGGAAGCTTCCATTAAAGACCAGCTCTTTCCCTTATCTTTGTTGGGAAAGTTTTTCTCTCATTTTAGGCATCACTATGAAATGATTGGTTAAAAAAGTGGAGTAAATCCAAGGAACCAATGGTTTGCTGTTAATCTGTCAAGTCACTTAAAGTGGCATTCTGCAAAGTTCTACCTAGGGTCTGGTTCTGTTCAACATTGTCATCAATAGCTTGAATAGATGAAATAAAGGAAATGCATGCAGAAGAAAGAAATCTGAGAGAAAGTATTAATTTTTTGGAGGACAGAATATGAATAAGACATGACAAATTAAATGAACTTTGATCCACAAAATTAGTTTTGATAAAAACAATTTATAATTACTAAATTTAATATGGAAAATCAACTGCACAAATACTAAATTAAAACTTGGGTATACAGCAGTACTGCAGATAAAAAGGTTTGCAGTTTGAATTGGTCAAAGTCCTTGAATATGTCAACGATTGCTCTCTTTTATCTACTAAATAAAGTAAGTCTTGCTGCCTCAGAACAGACTGGTTAATGTGTTCTGGAGGCCCATACACAATCATATTACTTCACAAGTATTTAATTCTTCCATGGCTCTTTATGGGTTCTGCTGCAACCACTGTGATTCATTATGGACTAAGATAGACAAACTTAGTGAGTTTGATACTGTAGTTTTTCTGTGCACTCTTGGGCTATCTACTTGCTATTACTACTTTGTATAAAAAACTTCCCTCTTTTAACAGAAGAACAAGGAAAAGAAAAGAGAACATCCTTTCAAGGTATCTTGTTTCCAGCTGAAAATTCAGTAGAAATTTGGGGTTCAGACTATTTCTGTCAATGATTTTATGTCAGAAGGCAGAGCAATCATAATGCATGCATGGTAGGCAATCGTAATATATTTAACAGTGCTAAATTTGCGGATCAATGCAGGTATTACACTTGTTGCATTTGGACATATGAATTGGCAAAAACAAAAAGAAAGAAAAAAGACTCTGAGGTGATAGAGACTGAATGGATAAGGTATTTCATGTTTTATATGATCACCCGAATATGAAGTTGTACTGACTTTTCCACAAGATTTGGATGGCCCTTCTAGACAGAGGAACTATGATTGGATGTTGCACCCAAATTCTGCAAGACCATGACAGCATTTATGACTTTCTTTCTTGCATTCTATCTCTGTTCTTTAAACAGATAAACTATAAGTACCTTTTTTTAGCCTTGTCCTTGAATGATCATCAGTTACTTCATGGAAATGTTTGAAACCTTTCCCAGGGGTGTCACTCAGGCTCATGATGGTCCTACTGGGGAAGACTGAGGACCAACGCGGTCCCACACAAAACATGTGGGAAATGCATCTCTTCTGGAGTAGAAAGTGGATTGGGAGGAAAGGTTTCTATAACACTTAAAAAAATAAGAGAAGAGACAAGAAAAGAAAAGGAAATAAAAGTAGTTTATAAGGAGAGGTACTTAGGAGCTGAAATAAGTTTTTTCTTCTTTTTTCTTTAAGGTGTTATTTCAGTCACCTTCACTCCTCTTTCACTTCTTTCCTTCCTCCCCTCTCTTCCTGCCTCACTCCACTTCAAAACAAAAGGTTTTATCAGGAGACAAACTTTAGCAAAGTCAGTCTCATGACTCAACAAACTTGCATACTGGTAGTGAAGACTGAGACACAGAAAGTGTCTACACTTCCAAAAGGTATCAGAAAACAGAATTGATTTTCTTAAGGCAGAACTATGGGCTGTTTAGGTTTGTGAATGTTAGGAGAGCAACGAGAGTAGGTCTAATTACTGCCGAGTAATTGAAAAGAGAAAATACAACAACAAAGTAGAAAAATGAAGTAAAAAAAATCAAAGGTCAGAAGCTTTGGTTTCCCTGCAGTGACTATTTATTATGTTGCTACTTCAGCCACCTCTTTTCCTGTTGAGAAAATTACTATGTATTCCAGAAATGTGCACACATTATCAAATACCACAATATACAGTATTGCTTGATAACTTCTGCACCATTTGTCTCTCGGTCTTCCCTTTCACTTCATACCACATTTTGTATGTTCTGTTAACAGCATGAAAAAGAAGTAATTACTACAGTGCTAAGCATCATCTTTTCCACTGAAGCTCCATGGCAGCTGAAGATACAAAGCCCCCTTATGGAATAAAATTCAAAGCAATTCTAGGCAATCAGCAGTTTCCTAGTTACTCTCATTTTGTTTCTGTGGATTGAAAAGATATCAGCATGGAAGAAGAAAATAATTTAGCAAATAATTATGTTGCAAGCAATTACACTAATATTACTTACTGAGCTTTAAATAAAGAATTTTCTTTAGTTGTTTCTCCTTTTGCCCTTCATCAGTTTAAAGTTTCTTGGTTTGAAATTCATATGTTAATATTTCTTAGTCCTAAAATATTAATTGCTCTGTATCCAAAGTAATTTTGACACTGAAATACTTTGTTGGCCTTACTTCAAAAGCTCTTGCCTGAGAACACAAAAAACTGCCATGGCCTTGTTGTCCTGAAACATGATCGTTCACCCAGAGTACAAGCAAACAAGCTATGCACAAAGTCAAGATATTTGCTTTGTTTAGAGTTCTGTGCAGAAAAAGGTTCCAGGTGGCAAATCCACAAAGCAAGCACAGTGATTTTCTAAACTTTTCACTATATATACATATATTTTAGCAAAGGCATTAATGTTCATTGGCTACAAGTTACACTAATTAGTATTCTATCTTCTATTGCTTAAATGTTTCTCTCACTTCTTATGCTAATTAATGCACATGCTCAGTTTCTTCTTTTGAGTCAATGGGTTTCTTGAATTGGTGGTCATGATCACACTTGACTGGAATTACCGTTCACCTTGTTTGATGAGCTGACCTTGTTCATTCCCTGTAAGCCAGCTGTTGTGGTTTTAAGTAGACAGAGTTTTTTATTAGCTGGAGGGGGCTATGAGAGAGGCTTCTTTAAGAAGCTGCTGGAATTCTCTCTGCTCTAAGCTAGTCGAGGTCAACTGGTAAAGCCTCTGTGATAACATATTTACGAAGAAGCAGAGAAAAAAAAAAGCTCAACAAGCATGCATGTTAAATTATTTTTTGGGTTTTATATATCATGTATTGTTGCGGGAGTTCCATGGACAACACACGCGCAGATCAATATGATCAGGTGTTGACATTTTATTAGAGTACAAGCACTATATTTATACTGTTTTGTGAAACAAACTCACAGGGAGAAAAAACAGTCCATTGGAGGAAGATTATCTTGTCCACTTTCCATTGGTTACTGCACACAGGCTTTTCTTCCAGGGTTTTATTTCAGGTCTTTCTTTCAGCAAACTTCTGCCAGGACATGTCCGGGCAGCCAGCCACTCATATCAGTGCTGTCTTTAGGCAGCTAATGACATCCTAGCTCCAGCATTTTCTTGCAGCACCTTTCTCTCATCCTGTGTACACAGCACTTTCTTTCTGCTGCAACCCTTTCTATACCAATTATCAGAGTCCATAAAGTGTCATAAAGTGTCATAAAGTGTCAAAGAGTCTGGATTGACCACCAGGCCGCACCAGGCTGTACTGCATCAAATGGTTCTCAACAATGTATGATACATTATTTCATTGTGGAGAAATTACTTTTGTTATCCTCTGTATAGAGGTTTGTGTTAAGTGGTTTTGTATACCGTTTTGTATACCATTGCACATCGTCATATTTTATGCACGTCATCTATGATTTAAACATCAGTGACTTTATCCAACTGAAGGAACATATTTTCTTTAAGAAACACTGTACCACATAGGCAGAAATAATCTGATTTTCACTGTTAAAAGCTGTAATTTGAATACTGATGTGGACCACTGCTTCAACCACTGTAACACAAAAGAGCTTCTCAATGCATACAATATTAGTTTATTACCCATATAAACACTGAAGAATATTTGTATTTCCTTTGAGGCTGTTAATTTACTGGAAGTTTTTTTGTGGCTGTCAAATGTTCAACTTAAATGTTTAAATATCACTCTTTGCTGGAGGGAATTGCTTTGAAGAATGATGCTGATCCCAACAAGAGCAGATGTCTACTTACATGCTTCAACAACCTTAACTTAAATTTACTTTCAGTAATGAATACTTCTAATCAGCTGTTTCCAAATAATAAAAGGACCAAGAGCTATTCACAGAGAGAAATCTCCTGTGGAGAGGTGGTAGAAAGTTCTTCTAACAATTTTGAAAGATTTTGAAAGACAAAATTCTCCAACTTATCCAGAAGAATGTTTCAGATAGCTTGTTTTTACTCTCCCTGTAGATGAAGATGGTTGGCCAACTAGCTACCAATTAATTGAAGAGAATAATACAAATATATACATTTTATCACTGATTTAGTGACCCTAATTAGCATTGACATAGTCTTTTAAATTCTAGATTTTAACAGAAATAATTCTTAAATTGCATGTCCAAATCCAAAGAAAGTTTTCAGCAAGTATATTTAAATTATTTTTGCTTATTTTACATATGCAACAATTTCTGCTAGATTTACTGCTTTGTCGCAACACTGTAAGCCAGATTTTGGATATTTCTATGATCAATTAGCCATGATGTAGACATCAGAATTGTCTATCAACAATTTTCCACCACCTGTACAAAGACTGTATAACACTCAAGGTAGTTGGACCCACTGTGAAAGGAGATGCTCAGTATTAACAAATCTCACTGAGTTTATCTTAAACAATTTAATTCCTATTTATGTATATTTCCAAAGACTTAATTCTACATCTGTTCCTTAAATTGATGTTAGGGTCCTGAGTGCATCCCCCTCCTGGAGGTTTGGTGAATGACTTCAAGCATTATATAGGTTGCTCCTGTCTTTAGGTGCTGCACTCCTTTATGCACAGGAAGGCTGCTGAGGTGTCTTGCAGGATTGCGCTCTTGCCAGGGTCAGCTCCACGGCATAGGGAGAAGAAACACAGCTTTCCAAATCCTTGGTGATTTCCAAGGTAGAATGAAACAATAATAATAGTTGGTGTTATAGTTACAGGGGCCAGAACCGGTTTATCACTATGTGGGTATAACCAAAAACTGTGTATTCTATACCCTCTACATCATTTCTGATGTGTTGTTAATAATAAATCATTGGTAGCAGCTGCTCAGGGCACACCTCACACCCCAGGCTACAATAGATAAGGAAAGAGATCCAGGAAGGCATTAACACCTCCACACCCAGCTGGAGGGGTCCTCCCTGCTAATGGGCCCTGACACAATAGGCACTTACAATGGCCCACATCATCAAAGAATCCAAAAACTCACAGAGCTAAACCACTCATTGTAAAACTCCCTTCCCTTGGGTCTGGTACTGGCCATTCCCACCTGAACCTGGGTATATATAATCTTTGAGTTTTGGGACTTGAGGTAGCACTCATCAGATCCACAGGGGGAACAGAACTCCCACAGGACTGCGACCGCCACTCTCGAGGAGACTGTCATCATTTCTTCTGTGACCACCATCCTGACTAACAGGTTTCCTTTCCTTCTGCTTTGCACCCAGTGGGACCATGCAGTGCTTGGCACAGGAGCTAATGAGCACTGTGCTGTTCTTGTCCCAGGGTGCTGGGTTGTGCTTTGTCCTTGTGGGTCAAAGCCAGTTTTTTACCTGTGTCACTGTATGTACCCCTTTACTTTCTATAACTAGATGCAGTAAATACAAACATTTTGCTGCAGGGCTTTAAATATACCAAGTGAGATTAATTAAAATACCTTTAACTTCTTTCAGCTGCTTATATAACAAGAATCATAAAATTGCAATTAGTTCAGTTGCAAAAAGAGAATTTTTTTACACATTTCCCTGCAGTAACCCAAAGTAAAATCACTGTTCCTGTTTGCTTATAAGGAGTGGAAACAGGAAACTTCCTGCAAATGAAAGTCTTGGCTTTAACTTAGTCAATTATTTTTTAAATACCTAGTAGAGCAAGAATCACATCTCGCTTCCTCTGTGAGCCACAAAAGCAATTAACCTTGCAAAAAACTTTTCCCTTCTTCATCTACTTGAAATATCAACAAAATTCTCTCCTTTGAAGTACCAGAGTTGTTAAAAGTATTTTAGAATCTTCAAACAAGGAAGCCTCTAGCCTGTATGTGGCATTCCTTGCTTTTTGTTTGAGGTCCCTGAAATCTCCTTGAGCTCCACTTATATTTCAAGATGCAGAAAAGAGCTCAGGCATAATTTCCAACTGAAGTGTCTGCTTCTTCAGCAATGCTCACCTTGCATTCACCACGTATTTTTTGTCATTTTGGAACCTGACTTCTCCTATGCTGCCCTAAGGATCTCTTCTCTCTTACACAAACCCCAAATTGCCTTTGTCAAATTTCTAATGAAGTCATGAAACAGTCTCTGTTGTCCATCTCCTGTCCCCATGCTACATTGCCAAGTGTTCTCAGACCTTTGTAGAATAAACTAGTGCCCTGCCTCCTGTGCTTTAACAGGTCCATCAGTCGGCTTATGAAAATTAAACAAATCGGAGAAGCTTCTGTGCACCATGACAATTACAGAGGCTCAACTGCTTCTTAGAAGGGTTTTGCCCTCAAAGCAAGACAGTAGGGAACTATGCCAGCAGAAATCCTGAAACAACCACTTGCTCTTTTCTGTGATGTAACCCAAAAATCAGTGCAGTAGATAAGAGAAATCTTGTGTTTCTAAGGGAAAGTAAGTGAAGACGAAAAGCCAGGTGTTCTGGGAGGCCAGTGTGACAGAACAGACTGCAGGACAGGAAAAGATGCCTTGGGCTGGTAACAGATGGCAATGGCGTATTTTTTTATATTGCTGTTCTGTAGAAATAACACCCTCTTTTTAATTACTCTCCTTTGTCTCTTCTTCACTGCTGTTTTACTTTAAAAAAAGGTTGCAAGATAATTGCCTTACAACAAAAATAAAAATGGAATGGTTAAGCTTTTTTATTGCTTGTTCAAACTGATTCCTCATAAACACCCTATTTGAGAGTGTCTTCGACTTCCCCTCAGAAAGAAGGACTTGCTTGTTGAGAATCAGATTAAACCTTTTAAGAGAATAAGCATCTAGCAGTTTGAACAGCAATTTGACCCATCTGCCTTACCCAGTGATGCTTCTCTTCTGCTGCGCATACAAATATGACTGACTGATATTTTTTTTAATGTTCAGTGTCCTGGGCTGCAAGGCTTCCAACATCTGCAATCACATGCATATTAGAGATCCTGTCCCTTGATTGCATTTTTCTCTCTTTCTCTTTTATGCGGGATTTGTACCACCAAACCTGCTCTTAGAAACAAAATATAGTTTTGAAAAGATTTCAGAAACGGAAATCCTTGCACCTATTTCTCAATGAGATTTTTACTTGAACCCACATAAGGGTTGCAGCCAATTCTGCAGAAAATCTTCTGAGTAATACTTAAAAAAAAATCTTTAAAGCAAAAAGGAAGTTCTGGAGACATATTTTTTTCAGGAGAAAGGAGAAATTTACCAGAATATAGGGACAAGTGTAGAAATGTATGGAAGAAATTAATGTAAATCTTAACAATCTTGAATTGTTCAAATTAATATTTCACTTAAGATGGGTAAAATACCAGATGTCAGAACCCTTCTCTGCTCAAAACTTGAGTGTTCCTCAGTTAAAAATTTGAGTATCACCTTTATTGCACACATAGAAAATACTTATACTTCCAAATCGAATTTAGGAATACTGACAGAGTTCTTCTATAAGGAATACCTAGTTTTTTCAGGGACTTTTGGCTCAGCCTAGAGTTAGGGTTAAAGCTCAGAGAAAAATAAAGTCCAGGTCTATTGTACATTTCTGAAGAAAACTAGGTAAAAGAAACTGAGGGCAGCAAATTTTCTCTCTGGGGTTTTTTTTGTTTTGTTTTTTTCCGAGTGGAAGAGCTGACTTGTTCAAGGGACTGCCTAAAATTAAAGTTGGGATGAAACAGAAAATCTAGAATTTCAACTGGAATGGGACTGGATAAAGAGTACCAGGTCTTCTATTCAAATTGTTATGGACAAAAGGAAAAACAGCACACATGCAGAGTTAGGAATCCATTATTAGTCTAATTTATCTTTTAACAGTTGAATAGTCCAAACTGCCTAGTTAATGCCTCATTAATACTGAAGCTAATATTTATACATAATTTTCTAATAGCTGCATCTTTTCTCTGTCATCCATTCAGTGTCTAATGCTGACAGTTTTAATCCTCCTCAAGAAGACTTGAGGATAGGGAGGTAGTAACAGCTTTCCACTTACTCTTTTGCATTGCAACAATCACAGATCATATTCAAGATGAAGGCTGCTGCCTTTCCTTTTCTTTTGGGAAAGAAAAACAACCCACAGGCAATTTTTAATATGATAGCTCTGACTGTTTCCCACTACATTAATCGAAATTTTCAAAATGTGGAGACATATTTAAGCACCTTATTCGGTTCCTCTTATTTTTCCCATTAAGATTATCTCTGCAATATCTCCTGTATTGATCACTCAGTACACATAAGTGTCGCGGTGCGGTTCGCCGCCGACTTTTCACCCCCGGTTAGCTCCCTGCGACAGCCGTCACCGGACAGGGGGAGACACAGCCCTGTTGCTATCCTCGCAAGGATTAGATAGGGCTGCGCTTCAGGCACAAGAGAAAGGAAGCTCTCACCCTGTCAGACTGAATCCTGAACGATGGAAGGCACGACTTCAGTAGATAAAGGAACAGAGGAGTCTTTCTTGGGGTGACACAGTCCTTGTTTATTCCAGACTCTGGGGCAGCAGACCCATGGAGCCCTTTGTAAGCGAAGGGAAGTCAGACCCCAAAAAGAAGTTCTGTGCTTTGTGCATTTACTTTTAAACGAGGGAGGGAACATTGGGATTAGCCAATAGGCAACTGGGATAGGAGGGATCAGAGAAGAATGGAAGGGACTGGAATAAGAGGAATGATTTGGAGGATTGATAGGGAAAGGTCTGGAGAGAGAGGAGGAGATTGGAGGGAGTTTGAGGGACTAACATAAAAAGGGGTGTAAACTTATACAGAACATACTAAGTATGGTGCATGGGGGTAACAAAACAGACTACTACATGATAACAGAAGGACAAATATAAAAACACACCACCACACCTTCCCCCTTTTTTGTTATATGTGATGAGTTGATGTTTAAGTTTGTAGTTTATGGGATGGTGGTGGGTTTTGGGGAGACTCAGTGTGATGGACTTGTGGTGTGGCATGAGGAGTTTTCTGAAGGGAATGGAGAATGATGGCTTTCAAAACAATGAAAGCAAGGACAATAAGAAATACGATTAACAAAAACCAAATAACGTTTTTTACAATTGGACACAACTACTTGGATAGTTCCTAGTCTTTGAAAATTTTATCTAGCCAGTCCTCTTCTTGCTTCATCTGGTGGAGGAGATCTCACATTTTGCTGATCGCAGTCCTGACGTGTTCTGCTTTTGAGGAAAGATTAAAGCAACAGAGCCTCTCAAACTCCTCACCCCCGTGTCCATGAATAAGGAGGAAGAAATCAATGGCAGCTCTGTTCTGTAAGGTGGCTTGCCTGGTTTCATCCTGGAGGAGGTCTGTTAAGGCTTTGGATGTTAATTTTGCCTGTTTTTTCATCTAGCATTCGGCTTGTCCCAATTCACCGAGCACCTTTGCAGCCACTACCCACGGGAGGAAAATGGATACGACTACATGTTTGGATTTAGACTAATGAATAATTTCTGATTCACAGGCTGAATTCATTTCTTTGGCCTCTCTTTTTGGTCTCGCTAATTGTGCCTTAGCTGAATTAAGGGTTTTGTTTAGGTTCGCAGTTTGGGTTTTGTTTGGAGAATACAGGCTAATTTTGCTGATGGTACACAGACCTCCAAACAGTTTGGAGGGGATCCCTGCCTAAGCTCTATCCCCACAAATTAAGAAAAATCTGTTAGGCAAATTTTTTGGGGGGAACTGGGAAGAATATTCATCAAGTTTGATGAGAAAGGAACACTAATTAGATGCTTTAAATTCGGGTTTGTATTGAGCTATTTTGATAAATAAATTTGTATTTTTGGGTTGATGATTAAAATATACACAAAGTGGTGCTGTTGTAGACTCAATTAAATCAAATTCTAGGTTGAATCCTAGAATCTAGGGATTGATCCTGGAGATTTGGAAGTGCTACTATTCAGGATTTCTAAGAATCAAAAGAGTGGGAATACAATTTTATTGGGGGATCTTCAAGCTTGGCGGGGACTCCTACCAAACAGGTGGATAAGGGACTGTCTGCTGCTGCCATCGACATCCACATGTGATCTTGTTGCATGGCTTCTGCTAACTTTACCCACAAGTTTTGTCCCAGTTTGGGTGCAATCCAGGCGTTGGAGCACATTTTGTGAAGCAGGAAGAGGAGAAGACTAGCAATCAGGGGGCTGTTCATATTGGGGCGTTGAAGTTCTAAAATATAAACAAACAGGTTATAACCAACGGAAGAGGGGTAATAGTTTATAATATAAAACTGACAGATTATAGATAACTGCATAGGTATAATCAACATTGGACTGAGATAAACATTTTAAGTTTCCTTAAATTCACTCCACTTCAGTTTTCTTCGGAGTGTGGCATAAGCGACATCTTTTCTCTTGACTTTGGGGATGTATGCCTCAGTCAATAGCAAAACCGTCACTTCCTCCCACCACCCAGCTACATTTGGTGGCTTATCCTGCCTAGGTATCTTATTCCACCCCCATAAATTACCCTTCTTTCCCTCCTTTTTTCCCCTTTTTGTGTTATGACACCCTGCCCCATTTTTGTTATCGCACATGGACAGGGCGCGTTTCCCTCTCAGTTTTTTGTCCCTCTTAGTTTTTTTGGTTTTGTCAGATGGAATATTTTCATTTGGATTGTTAGGGTTGTTAGGATAATTGATTGTATGATGTCTCCATTGAAAACAGAAGTAGTAAGCCAACTGCCGTGGTGGTTGCAATGGAAGTTGTGGCATCAGTTGCGTGATTCAAATATTCTCTGCACTGAGAGTGTACTGCCGCCGCGAAAAGGGTTTCTCTCTTTGCTCCATGTTTGTGAGGATCTGGAGTTGTACTTGTTTTTCTTTAACTTGTTTCTCTACTGCAGTTTGCAGCCTCTTCATGAAATCTATAAGACATTCTGGAACACTTTGTTTTACATTGGCATAATTTTCAATTCGGTTATTGAAAGGTAAAGAAAGAAATACTTTTTCTTCTACTTCAACAATTTGCTTTAACAGATCACGAGACATTGTTTGCACTTGCTTCCCTGGAAATTCCCAGTCTGTTTCTCCACAAAGATATTGTAATGTTATAGAGTTCCCTTCGGTATCTTTAGCTCTTACAGGAATGTTGTCAAGGTTATATATTTGGATTTTTATTTCTTCTTTCCACTCTCTTTCCCACACAAGACATTCATCAGGAGACAAGAGGCGGAGAAAAATATACTTAATCTCCGAAGGAGTGGAGATATTTTGATTACTCCTTGTTCGGTTAGAAACTTGAGCTAACTTTACATCTTGGATACTATGGGAACAGGAGGTAGAGGCATGGGAATTGGGAGCTCGGGAAGAGTGGGAAAATTGGGAGGTAATAATTACTGACTATGCCCCTGGTGATATAATGGGTAACCCCCCCCGATGATGCAATATGGGAGGAGTTTGGGGTGGAGTTTTGGGTGTAATCTCATGTGGGAACTGAAGGAGGAGCCAAAGGAGGAGGAAAGGTGGAGTCAGGAGAAGGGGTGGGATTAGGAGGAACAAAACTAGGGAGAAAAAGATTATGGGAAGAAGAAGCACCAGTGGCAGCAAAAACCATGCCGCCTCCGCCATCTTGTGACATGTGGGGGCTATTCTGAACAGTAGTAAACTGGGGATTAAAAACTGGGGAAGATGGTTCGGGGGTTGCCCCGTCATCCTGGCCACTGCTAATGGAGTGCGGATCTGGAGGGATCGCAGAGAGCCAGGGAGTTGATAACAACCTTGCGCTGGTGTGTGGGCTGCCTCCTGCAATTTCCTCAACACGGGAGATTGAGGATAAGGGGGTACAGGGAAAACTGGGGGAAATTTGTGTGACTGTCTTTGAATTTCTTGCTTTTTATATATCTGTCGCTTGACTAACACAAAAACTGCCAGATATTTACCAACATATCGGTCCCTGTTCAATACTGATGTTTCCAATTTCTTTTCAACAGAGCCCCAGAATTCTAGGCTCTCTAACTGAGATGGCGACAGAGAAGGAAAATGCACAGACAGCCATTTAACAAATCTTTTAACTGAAACTTTTGAAAACTTAACCCCATCCCCAAGGAGTCCCACAACTAGGAGATAAAATCCTCGTTGTTCAGTGGACAGCTTAGCTCCCATACTGCCTCACTAAACTTTTCCACCCTGTGCCACAGCAAAAAGAGAAACTAAAATCTAAGGTTTGGAAGATCCCAGGTGCGGGCACACTACTAGAGTGGAGATACTACCCCTGTCACACTGACTAAGGGGCCTACACTTCCCCCATCCCCCTGTTCAGGTCCATGGGCTCCCACACCATTGCTGCAGCTCTCTGGACCCTAGGCTGGGTCTCACTGCTGGGTCTCACTGCATCTCCCTGGACTCAGTACACTGAATATAGGGAAAAGGGAACCCCCGTTCCTTGGGGGGGGAACACAGTACTTACCTAACAGAATCTCTCAGAAAGGAAAACCAACTACACAGGTCCCACTGAAAGTGACGATTCCCCACAAAGCTTGAGGAGTTGCCGTCACTATTCCCTGGAGTGCTACCACTAAAATGTGATTTGCTACCACAGGAGTAGTTACCACCCAAGAGTTTGAGTCCGACCATGCCCCTGTCGTAATCCAAAAGGCACTGGGGGCCCTGTGGCTGGGCGCCAGCTGTTACAGTGTGGTTCGCTGCCGACTTTTCACCCCCTGTTAGCTCCCTGCGACAGTGGTCACTGGACAGGGGGAGACACAGCCTAGGGTCCAGAGAGCTGCAGCGATGGTGTGGGAGCCCATGGACCCGAACGGCGAGAGCTTCCTTTCTCTTGTGCCTAAAGCACAGCCCTATCTAATCCTTGCGAGGATAGCAACAGGGCTGTGTCTCCCCCTGTCCAGTGACCGCTGTCGCAGGGAGCTAACCGGGACCGAAAAGTCAGCAGCGAACCGCACCGTGAGACATAAGTACCATAAATACAAGACTAACATCAGAATTAATTGCAGGAGAAAGATTCAACTTCACATTTGAAAAGAAGGTTATTTCCAAGAGTAGTCTTATGCAAAATTATCTCTCAGGAGAGCAGTAATTGGAAGCTCACATGTATTATCTTTCCTTATATTGATATATTTCCTCATTTCCCATGTTCACTGTAAGAACTGGTATCTAAGAGTTCTTATGAGAAGAGAGTTTTGAGAAACATCATACCACTGTGTTGAGCCCTTTGTCTTATGCACAGTCATCTTCCTTGAAAAACATACAGAATTAAAAATACTGCATCAATTCCACACCTCATTATATGAACTCATCTTGGGCATTCTTACTCTGAGTGACTTTATTAAACAATCATAGAGAATGTTTTGATGTGCATTCTGAAAACAACATAACAGCTTATATTGTGTTTGTGTGGCAAGGTTTTGGTAGTGGAGCTGGTGCAGGGATGTATTCTGTGAGAAGATTCCAGAAGCTGCCTCCAAATAGGACACTGGCAGTTCTAGACAACTCCAAGATGTACCTGCTACCGGCCAAGTTCAAGTCCAGCAGCAGCAGCTATAGTGCCTCTATAATAACACATTTATCAAGGGGTAAAAAACACTGAGGAGCAGCAGCTGAGAGAAAGGAGTGAGAACATGGGAGAGCAACAGCTCTGCAGATGTCAAGGGCAATGCAGAAAGTAGGAGGAGGAGGTGCTCCAGATGCTGGAGGTGAGATTCCCCTGCAGCACAGGATGAAGACCATGGTGAGGCAGGCTGAACTGCTACAGCCCATGGAGGTCCATGGTAGATCAGATATCTAACTAAAGTTTGTGATGGAGCCCCACACTGGAGCAGATGGACTTGTCCTGAAGAAAGCTGCGACCCTACGGAGAGTCTGTGCTGGAACAGATATCTGGCAGGAACTGCACCTCATGGAGAGAAGCTCACACTAGAGCAGATCTTCTGGGAAGATCCACACTGGAGTAGTTTTTTCCTTAAAGACTGTACCACATGGAAATGACCCACACTGAAGCAGTTCATGAAGAACTGCAGTCTGTGGGAAGGACCCACACTGGAGAAGTTCATGAAGGGTGGTCTCTCAAGGTGGGTCTCTACACTGGAGCAGGGTAGATCATGAGGAAGGGGTGGGAGAGAGACAGCATTTTTAATTAACTGCAGCCCCCATTCCTCATCCCTCTGAGCCACTTGGTCAGGGGAGGAGGTAGAGAAATTGGGAGTGAAGCTGAGCCCAAGAAGAAGGGAGGAGTGGGAGGAAAGTTCTTATATTTATACTTATTTCTTACTATCCTACTCAGATTTTGATTGGGCATAAATCAAATTAAGTTTTGCATCACCTCAGTCTTGAGAATAGTATTAATTTTCATTATGAAACATATATTAAGGCTTTTATATTCCTCATGCATTTTACATATGCTTTTGTATGCAAATTCTGCCTTTCCAAGATGCTTCAGGAAACTAAATTTTAGCATTTGAGAGAGCTGAAAATGTAATGATTTTTATACCATTATGTCAAGTAAAGGAGACTATATATGGCCCTACATCCTCCAAATGACATCATAGTCTGCAACACCAGAATGTACACCCCAATGCCAGAGAACAACCTTTGACTCTCAGTAAAAGATAAAAAGCAACAAATAGAGGATATCTAAGGAAAACTGGAAAGTTCAAAAGCAATAGTATTATTTTTTCTGCCTGCAACTGCAAGGACTTTGAAGACACAGCAGTGAAACTGCACATTTCTTATATGATAAAAACAAGCAGAGAACGATATTTCTGTTTTGGAAAGGCTTATTTACTCAGTAAAACTTCTGAGTGGGAAAAGCTGACTTCAGATGCAGGAGCATGTATCTAGCTGCCTCTTGTATTTTTACAATAAGAAAAACTAACATTTGATAAAATAGGATTTCATAGGATTAAAATTCAGCCATCTTTTGTTCAGCTATTCAGTTGGAAAATATGACAAACTACAAAGTCATCTTTATATGTAGCGTGTTGGAGGGAACATAGGCATTTCTTAACATTAGTTAAGAAATAAGAACTTCCCAGGGCTACATAATAATGCACTCAAAAAAGGAGGAAGAACCTTGAGAACAAATAAAAACATGCATAAGTAAGTAAAATGTTTAGATACTGAATTTAGAAAGAAAAAATATTCTCCTGGTCTAATGTGTTTTTCTCAGCAGATATTATCTGTTGTAGTCATTCTGGTTTCAATAACAAACAAAATAGCACAAAACAAAACAAATAGGCTCTCTTTTCTACTTTCTCTCTTTTCTCCCATCCTTTGTTATTCTCGATGCCTAAAATTAACTTTAATTATCATTATTTAATTGTAATTTTGAAGATTTGCTTTGTCTTCAGTTTTTGGCCTGCAGGTTCTTACTTTTTTTTTCATATCTTTAATCAGTGAAATCTTATACAGTTGCATTTCTAGACTTCTATTTCTACAGAAAATTTTTCTTTTTCCTCTGACTGACATGTGAGACACCAACTTACATCTCTTATTTTTAGAACGGTGAATTGTGTCACTGGGTATATTGTATTGTAATATGGGAAGTACTTTTTGCTCATTTACTACCTAAAATATAATACAAAATAGTTTGCATTACTACACATTAGCATTAAATATATGAAGATTTGTAATTATTTGTCGTTCTCAACATGTAGCAATTAGTTATGATCCCTATCCCTCCTTTACACAATGTCACATAGAGACGCTTTTCCATCACAGGTATTTTACAGGCTGCACTAATTATGGGTGCTGACCATATACGCTAATCTGTACTTTTTTTTCACATAGTAATTCGTGTAAATTTCCACAACCAACCTGAATACTATATTATTTTTAAGGAACACTATTATGAAATGTCACCTCTCTAAAGCTAATTATACTGAACAACCAGAAGGCAAACACTTATCTCTCCCTTACTTAAACTTGCATTCTACAAGATATAAGCTTATCCTCCAAGACAAATATTTTTTCCTTCCAAATTTGAATCATCTTGCAAGTGTGTATTCTCAAAAAGAGAACTTGCTACTGATAGGGAAAAAATGAGGGAAATTTTTTTGAGAGATAGCTTTTGTAGATTGGATTATCATAAAATCCTTAACTCTTTTTTTAAAAACACAGAAGGACCGCATATCACACAAGATATTTTTAGTAGCATCAATTTTTTAAAAAATCATTCATTATATTCTTATTTTCATTCAGAAAAATAATGTTAAATTATTTATGTAAAACATAAATAAAAAATAAATTATGTAAACCAGCATTTATGTGGGGGTGGTGATCAGAGTTTTCATCATGCTGTGAATTAAAAATTAAGACTACAGATAAAGTGACTCAGCTTGTAAAGCCAAGGGAGGCCAAGACAACAGCACCACAAAAAGAAGTCAAGAAAATATATTTGATCAACACTTTCTGGAGCCTGTATAAATGACTTTGGGTCTCTCTCCCAGGTATTTGTATAACTCAGAAGCAGCCATAGAGAAACTGAGTTGCAGTGATTTAAGCATGGTTAGAATGAGCTCCCAGAAAGTTTAATATGGACAAGTGAATTACAGTGTGACTCCTCTGTAGTAATATAGGTTGGCTAATGCTCTCTCTCCTTACTTACTTACTTAGCTTTCACTATTAGCTTACATTTGAAGTTAAAATGTTGGGTCTTGTTTCAGACCTTCATTAGCACCATGCTTACACTTTGCTTCAGTAATACCTTTGAAATATTTGATAACAAAACCATAGAAAGTCTAAGTAGGATTGAAAACATTTGGGCTTGTATGATATGCCAATATTCAGACTAGAGTTTGGCAACATTATTAGTCTTCCAAATATACTATTTCTATTCAGTAAGATATGTAAGAGTAGTAAAATTTTGGGGTTTACAGATACTATTTTCCATTCTCATTAACACGTGAACATACATCAATTATGAAGAGGTTAATGTCTGTGTTCACTGGTGTAGTGGTTTGACCCTGGCTAAATGCCAAGGACTCACACACACACACAGTCACATTCTCCCACTCCCCTCCCTGCAAATGGACAGAGGAGAGGAAAGACTAAAAGGTTTCACAAGTTTGTGATAAGGACCATAAAAAACTCCTTATTAATTATTTCACAGGCAAAACAGGCTCCAACTTAAAATACTAAGGATTTATTATTATCAAAATCAGAGCTTAAGAGTGAGAAGTTTGATAGATCTTACAGCCACCTTTCTCCCCCATCTCTCCCTATTTCAGAGATCTCCCTCCTTCCCCCAGTGGCCCGGGGAAAACAGGAGTGGGGGGGTTACAGTCAGTTGTTGTTTCTGCCACTCAGGGAGGGAGAGTACTACCCCTGCTTCCCGTGGAGTCTCCTCCACAAAAGTCTATCATGAAACTGCTTTTGTGAGTCCATCCCACGGACAACAGCTCTTCCAATGCTGTTGCCACGTAGGTCATCTTTCCACAGGTTGCAGTCCTTCAGGTGTAGCTGCTCCTGCATAGGTTCTCCACAAAGTCACAGCCTCCTTCCAGCATCCATCTGCTCCAGCATGGGGTCCTTCAGTCCTCCACAGGCTGCAGATGAATCTCTGCTCCCTACGGTCTCCCATGGGCTGCAGGGGAGGCAACCTGCTCCACCATGGTCTGCACCACGGGTTGCAGGGGCCCCATTATGGTGCTTAAGGCATTTCATCCCCCTCCTCTTCCACTGACCTTGATGTTAATCCCAACTTCTCACTCTGCTCTTCTCTAAGCAGCCATGTTCTTCTGCCTGAACCTTTTTTTTTCTCTCCTTCTTCAATATGTTATCACAGAGGCGTTACCATAACTCCTCATTGACCTGGCCTTGGCCAGCGGCGGGTCCAGTCTGGAGCTGACTGACATTGGCTCTGCTGGAAATGGAGAAACTTCCAGCAGCTTCTTAAAGAAGCCTCCCCATAGGCCCCTCGCTAACAAAAAACCTGGCCACTAAAAACCACTGCAGCTGGTGAAGGATCAGTTGTGTGTAAGAATCTGGTAAAACTAGAGTTTTTTGGTATTTTCAAGTGCTTGAAAGCCCAGAAAGACTAGATCTGCAGCTTAACTACAGGCTAGATTGGAGAATACTTGGGGAAAAGTTTAACTTTTGTTAAGAAAGCTGCTCTTTCACATGGGTAATCACCCTGTAGGTTTCATAAAAATGTTAATCTTTGCAAATACAGTTTGTTCAGCAGAAACAGAAACTAAGGAATCATCATGCTGCACTCAAATACTGTGTGGAGACAGATAGAGAGCTTGTACTCGGAAAAAAACGTAACCCACATCTTGCCTCTCCCAGATCAACTTCTCACCACTAGATTAGACTGGTTTTCATGTTTGTTCTCTTTCTAATTCACTCCTATAAAAAGACAAAGATCTTTACCCAGCCACTAGGAAGAAAAAAGCAAATTGCCTTTGACAGAATGTCAAAAATGAAGAATGTCAAACCCAAGGCTCCCATAGCGTGGGCAAGTGGCCAACATTGGATAAAAGGCCACAAGGAGGAAGTCATTGAGGAGCCAAGCATTGTTATGCCACGTAGGGGGCCTAAATCATGGTTGTCATAATCTCTGAGTGATGGAAAATTACCACTGATCTTAAAACTACTGAACATCATTGGGACAACTTTATGAATCTTCATTGTATGGAAATATTACCATCTTATTGCCTTTATATTGCACTCCATTTTGTTTCTGCAGGAGTTATATACAATGAAGAACTCCATATAAGAAGAGGAAATCTGAGCAGAGCTCTTCTTCAGCTAGAAGTGCTAGTTTGAACATTGTAGTGGTTTGACCCTGGCTGAGTGCCGAGGACACACTAGAGCCAGCTGTCTCACTTCCCTCCCTGCAAATGGACAGAGGAGAGAAAAAAAACCAGAGGGTTTCACGATAAGGACCTTTTGCGGTAAGGACCATAAGAAACTCCTCACCAGTCATTTCACGGGCAAAACAGGCTCCAATTGGGGATATTAAGAACTTATTATTAACAAGATCAGAGCATAAGAGTGAGAAGTTCAATAGATCTTACACCTTTTCTGCCCACTCCTCTCTCCTTCTAAGATCTACCTCCTTCCCCTGCAGTGGCCCAGGGAGACAGGAGTGGGGGGTTGCAGTCAGATGTTATTTCTGTCCCTGCTCAGAGAGAGGAGTCCTTCCCCTGCTTCCTGTGTGGTCCCTCCCACAAGAGACAGTCCTTCACAAACTGCTGCATCACGTGTCTCCCCCACAGGCAACAGCTCTTCAGGCACTGCTGCCACGTGAGTCACTTTTCCATAGGGTGCAGTTCTTCTGGTATAGGCTGTTCCAGTGTGGGTCCCCCACAGGCCACAAGTCCTATCAGGAGGAATCCTGCTCCAGCATGGGCTCTTCTCCCCATGGGCTGCAGGTCCCTGCCATGACCTTGCTCCATCATGGGCCTTCCACACGGTCACAGCCTCCTTCCAGCATCCACCTGCTCTGGTGTGGGCTCCTCCATGGGCTACAGGTGGATTTTCTGCTCGCCCGTGGTCCTGCAGGGAGACAACCCGTGTCACCATGGTCCACACCATGGGCTGCAGGGGCCCCGATCTGGCACCTGGAGCATTTCCTCCCTCTCCTTCTCCACTGACCTTGGTGTCTACGTTGTTGTTTCACAACTTCTTGCTCTGCTCTTCTCTAGCGACCATCTTCATATGCCCCCTACTTTTTTTTCCCCCTTCTTAAATATGTTATCATGGAGGCATTACTATCCCTCCTGATTGGCCTGGCCTTGGCCTGTGGTGGGTCCAGCCTGGAGCTGACTGGCATTGGCTCTGCTGGAAATGGAGGAAGCTTCTAGCAGCTTCTCGAAGAACCCTCTCCCATAGGCACCCTGCTACCAAAAACCTGGCCACAGAAACCCAATACAAACACGTAACTCCAAATTCACGTTTTATAAACTATAAAAGTTTCACAACACACATTTTAGCCTGTTTCTCTGTATAGTAGTATTTATTTTCAGGGAGTCACCATAGACTCAGATTTTTAAAAAAAGAAAGACTGGTTTTGGTCTCACACCTTCTAATTTTTCATGAGTTATGAGATAGACTGTAAGATTTCTTGTGACACTTTAGGTAACACTGATAACACTAATATCTCTTGCTTGGAAACACAGTTGAGTCAAATGGAGCTTGACTGAAGGATACTGAGACAGTCTTCCATTGTCTCTGATCCAAAGGAAGCAATAGGACAAGAGGCAAGAGGCAGAAACTGATGCACAGGATGTTCCACCTGTATATGAGGAAGAACTTCTTGATTGTGCAGGTGACTGAGAACTTGAACAGAGTTCCCAGAGAGGTTGTGGAATCTCCCTCACTGGAGGTATTCAAGAACCATCTGGATGCAATCCTGTGCAGTTTGGTCTAGGATGATCCTATTTGAGTAAGGAGATTGGATCAGATGACCCACTGTGGTCTCTTCTAACTACCCATTTGGTGATTCTGGGAAAGCACTGCACAAAATATCACTCAAGCCTTATTTTCTTCCCAATTTTCCTGTTTTTATATCTGCAGCATTTGGCATTTTTATAATTCAATATATCTAGTGTGTGCTTTGCATATTTCTTATAATGACTCTCTCATAAGCCTGTCTAATTTGGTATTTCCTACTTGACACTATTGCATATTCTGAACATTTTTCCAGGATAATATGGGTTGGTGTTGTAACAGAAAAAAGGCTTTAATAACACTAAAAAGTATAGATGAAGCTGATATAAAATGGATAATACTACTGTCATCCATTTTACATGGACATAGGACAGTTCTGCACTTATGTCAAGACATTAAAAACTTGACAAAAAAAGAAATTAAATAGAGATTGCAACTAAAGATGAACAATACAAAGAGACTTCTTACAAAGTGGAAAGAGAGAAAAGGTTAATATCTGTGGAATCTGACATCCTGAATATCATAATTTACCACATTTCACCAAAATGTCTATTTCTTCACTCACTGCTTTAAAAATGAGAACCAGAAGCTTGTTGTCAAGTTCAAATTCAGCAGGGTAGGACACCAGTCTGGCCAAGCATCATCATCTGAAACCTGGGAAATAAACACAAGAATTCAGATAGATGTAACTTTAAAGGTTAGGCTAGATATAAGCAAGAAGCAACAACAAATAAAAAGCTAGGAAGTAGTATGACTGGTTGGATTCACTAAACTACAGGGAAATTATTTTGTTCTGCAGATTACTGGTGACTTCAGGAAAACAAAAACAAAGAAACCCCCTTGTACAAGAAAAAATATTCTAAATACTCCTCCTTTTCAGAGAAATATTTTGTTTTTTCTATTATTTATTAATTGATTGCAATTAGAAGTGGGTGTCAGATGGGTAGAATACTATTTTTCTCTCCCCTACCCTAACCACTCATGACACAAACTGGTCAAAAGGAGAAGCAGAAAGCCTGTTTAAACACTACATCATATCATTTGTTTTCGGAAGCCCGCAGACACATATTGATTCTGTATTAACTTTAAACTCCATGACAGGAAGTATATTATTCCTAGCAGTGAATGAGGTTTTATCTGCATCTCAATTTATCTCTTTATCTTTTACATTCAGCTATCTTTTACATGCAGCTATCTTGCTCTTTGCAGAGTCTCAGTCTTTTAAAACACAGTAGTGACCACAAACTTACTACTATTATTTGCCTAGCAAAATTGCTTTCAATAAACCCAAAGTGATATGACAAACTCATATCATTGACACAACATTAGCAGTTGGAGACAAACAATAATGTGAAAGCCATGAACTTGCATTGCATTCTGAAAGATGATTTACTCCATGTAGAACAAAGAGAGAAAGAAGAGTGGAAGTTTACTCTGCCACTGTCAAACTTGGGAAGTAACTAATCTGGTATTCCATCTCAATCTGACACATTTCCCAGGGAGAAAAAAAAAACAAAAACCCACACACAAAAGAAGCAAACAAACACAAAACAAAACTAAAACCAAACCCCTACAGTCCACATTTTTCTCACAACTCCACTAACTTGTCATTGGTTTATTATGTGTTAAATAAGCAATGATTCAGCATGTTACAAATATTTGTCCGAGTCTTTAAAACCAATGTAAAGCAAGCCAAACAAATAATCCTAAATAGTATCTATAGTCATAGAGACTCAACCTCTCTTCAGCTGTCAGGGCTTCTAGGTGGATTTGGTATTTGCTCAGAGGCAATCAACTCTGTCTAAATTCTCATGCCTTTTAGACACAACATGTAACTTTAAAGCTAGACAATGATTTCTTGCTAAAATAAATTCTGAGTGGCACCTTACCAAGCACTTGTGAGCTTCAGATAGTCAAAAAGACAAAGTTGTTTTACTACAACTCTAACAGGTTCCACTTATTCCCCCATCTGGATCCCCAGTTAATTAATGCTGCACCACAAACCACATTGCTCTTCCCATTGCTCTGAAGAGTGCATACACTGCTGCTGAGAGGAAAAAAACCCAAACCAAACTAAACCAAACAATGCAATTCTTGAAGGAGAGACCAACCTTAAAAAGCATCTCTTTGAGCCTTTAGTCTCTGTTCTGAATATTTCAACATAAACCACACTGTATGGAAGAAGACACTGGATTTTTTGAATGCTCCTGCTGTTTTCTGTGAGAGCCATGGAGAACTTGGCACTAAGATCGTGCTGTGTAGTTGCAATGGTTCTCACTTTCACTAAGTTAATTACTTTGGCAGCAACATATCATCTAAGCATGGGATTTGCTACCAGGTAATTACCACCTTATAATTAACTGTCTCTTCAAAAAGGTTTAGTCTCTGGCTTTGCATCATTTGCATCAATTGAATGATGCACTCAGCACCAAAATGAGTCATTTGCCATAGGCCTTAGAGTCAATGGAACAAAGAACTTGAACATCTGAAGTTGAAAATAAAGCTAAGAATACATCTCCACTGTAGGCCCATGCCGAAGGCTAATCTCGGCCTGAGCATGTGTAGAAGTGAGACTCTGACTGGACAAGGAGAACCTGATCCCCAGGTCATTGGGTAATTAACGTAAACAATATAGTCTGATATATAGTTGAAACTGCATAGCAAGAAGAAGGCAGACATGTTGCAGACTTCTTAGAGAGCAGACCCTTTGCCTGGTGTGGAACATCTAGCCAGGCAGAGAGATGTGTCCAGGGCCCACCTAGACACACTGTCTGGGGGCATGGACACAGAGTCTGCTAGAAAGGTAAATTTAGGATTAGATGTAGTAGAGGTAGCTTAGTTTAGGATTAGACTGTAGAATGCCAGCACACAAATAGTTAAATAAACACATGAGAAACTTCATGAAGTCNTCTCAGCCTTTCCTTGTAGGAGAGGTGCACAATCTCTCTAACCAACTTGATGGCCCTCCTCTGAACTTACTTCAACTGGTCTATGTCCTTCCTACTCTGAGGACTTGGACTGCATCCCAGACCCGGATGCAGCACTCCAGGTGGTTCTATTCCACACCAAGGTGGAATAGNTTCATGAAGTCCAGCCTTCTTGTATTTTATGCCTCTCGGAGTCCCGGACCAACACTCCACAAGCTCAACTTTCTGCTAGTTTCAAGCCTTTCTGAATCCTGACCAGTGCTGTTACTTATGACTTTTCATAGAATCACAAAATAGTTTGAGTTAAGGGACCTTAAAGATCATCTAGCTTCCAACCTCCTTGCCATGGGCAGGGACACCTTCCACTAAACCAGAGTGCTCAGAGCCCCACTCAGCCTGGCCTTAAACGCTTCTAGGGACGGGGTATCCACAACTTCTCTGGGTAACATGTTCCAGTGCCTCACAACTCTCATAGTAAAGATGTTTTTTTCTAATATCTAATCTAAATCTACTCTCAGTTTGAAGCCATTCCCATACAAATCCTTGTTCTGTCACTACATACTCTTGTAAGTTGTCTGTCTCTTATCTCTTTTGTAAGATGCCTTCAGGTACTGGAGAGCTGCAATTAGGTCTCACTGAAGCACTCTCTTCTCCAGGCTGAACAATCCCAGTCCTCTCAGCCTTTCCTTGTAGGAGAGGTACACAATCTCTCTAACCAACTTGATGGCCCTCCTCTGAACTTACTTCAACTGGTCTATGTCCTTCCTACTCTGAGGACTTGGACTGCATCCCAGACTCGGATGCAGCACTCCAGGTGGTTCTATTCCACACCAAGGTGGAATAGAAGGGACAGAATCACCTTCCTCAATCTGCTGGTCACGCTGCTTTTGGTCCAGCCTTTCTGGGCTACAAGTGCACTTTGCAGCTCATGTCGTCTCTCATCCACCAGCACCCCCAAGTCTTTCTCAGCAAAGCTGCTCTCAACCCATTACTTCCCCCAGCCTATATTGATATCAGAGGTTGCCTTGACCCAGGTGCAGCACCTTGCACTTGGTCTTGTTAAACTGCATGATATTCTTGTGGGCCCGCTTCTCAAGCTTGTCCAGATCCCTCTGGACAACAACTGCAAAACTCACTTTGGTGTCAACAGTGAATTTTCTGAGGGTGAACTCGATTCCTTCATCTCTGTCATTAATGAAGATACTAAATAACACCGGTCCCAGTATGGCCCCTGAGGGACACCACTCTTCCCTGGTGTCTGTCATAACTCAGTGCCTGATGACTAAACTTGGCGACTTAGTTTTGCCAAATAACAACTGCAGGAGTAAAATGTTTGCAAGCAGCTAAACCTGCTGAGGATTAAGCTATCAATCAAAGATATATTTAGATTCAGTTTCCATCATGACCAAAGAGTCTCCTCAATACCAGGAGCTGCTACATTCTATCTACATCTCCTATGTCGAACCAAGGGAACAAAACAGAACATATTAAATGCCAAAGCCTCTTAGATCTTGAGGCCCTCTAAGAGGCCCTTAATTCCTACATAATAGGCAAGAAAAAAATCCCAAACAAACAAAACAACAAAGAAACAAATTAAAATTCCACACACATTTTTTGTACATTAAGTGTCACAGAGACTGATCTCCTGTACACTGAGAGCTCCAATTTCAAAAGGGAATCAGAGTTGTAATTTTTGAGTGAAGCATGTGGAGATACAAAGATGACAAAACCATTAATGTGAAAAAAAGTCTTAACAAACATCTCTCTAGTCAGCATTTGTCAAGAAAAGGTTAACCTTTTTTTATGCCACACAATGTGTTTTTGCAGATCCCAGTCTCAGACTCCATTCTCTGACCAGTTATTCTACTCGTGACTGTGGACTACACTAGGCAGCAAAATATTTATGAGTGAGATAATGCAGTACCAAATGCTGCAGTATTCAGAATGTTTCTAACTTGCTCTGGAAGAACTCACTAGGAAAAGTCATAACTTTCACCTGCTCCACAAAGTTGCCTTTCCTTGCTGGGATCTTAAAGCAATGGAAGAACTGGCCCTTGATTGTTTTTAAGCCAATATAGAATTACAACAAATCAGACCAAGTATGAAAAACTGCCTTAAATTCACTCTGTTTTCATGTAGAGCACACAGATCTGGCCTCAGGCAGTCTGGCAAATCTGGCCTTGTCCAACAACCAGTAAGTTTCTAAAGGCTGAGGCATGGCGATGAGTATGGCTCCTGGGAAGGCTTTTTCCCAGGGGTGGGGTAGGAGAGAAAAGGGTAAGAAGAAAGAAGACAGATTCATCTATACATGGAGACTCTGAAACATATGACATCTTAGGGGGCTACACTAGCAGTAGATTTTATCTGAAAAGATCTATACAACCAACACCCCTGAGAGCAACAAAAAGATTAATCACTAGCCTTATTACTTTAGAATTGTCTGGGGCATGGAATCTTGTCACTTTTTTTTTTATTTCTGCAAAGAAGCACAGGTCTGGGACTCTACCACTCTAGAAACTGAAAGTGTTCAAACCATGACCTCTGCATGCTAGGCAGATCATGTAAAAACTATTAAGCAATAGTCTCAGCAGTTATTAATCACTTGAACTCTGGTGTTTCATTGCTGATTTACATTAGTTGAGGATATGCTTCATCCTGTTTCTTACTCTATTTATACATAAATCCCAGTGCACACACGTTATCTATTCCACAGAGCCTATCAAAGTGTCAGAGACTTCAAATGACACAGAAAAAAATCTTCAAACAGAGAAGGTAACAGTCTGCTGAACTTCTGCAAAATAGTTTCAGACAGCAGAAGAGAGCATTCTGAAAGAGGAAAAAAAAAGCTGGATACTAAGAATACCAAATTTAACTTTGATCTGCTTCATATCAAAGAGTACACAGATTTTAATTAGATCTCAGTCTCAAAAATATTATTGTGCTGCTAGACAGAATTAGAAACATTAGTGTTATCTTGGAGAAACTTGGGGATTTCCACATTGGCAGAAGAGCATTAATTACAGTAAGTAGTGCACCATGGCTAACTATATTTTTGAAAACTTGCAATGTGCTTAGTTTTCAAGCCTTTCACCATATCAAGAGCACTACAGAATGAATTCTTATTTACTGACAAAACAAATCATGGCATGACCATTAGCTATGTAGGCTTTCTTATTCTGCAAAATACTCACAACTGCAGAATAAACATATATTTATATAAGTAGGTTTTGCAATCCTTGAGTTTAGGTAGGAGAGGAAAATTTTGTACAGAGATGTGATATCTTTTATAATATTAGTTGAGACAGCTGGTAAAAAGACATACTATGGGACCCAAGTCCCTCCATTAATCACTGTACTGAACCACTGAGTACCACATGCTATTATTAGTCATAAATTTCCATCTACAGGATATGACTACCACATTGGAATCATCTTAGAAGGTAAACAAATTCATGCAGTCAACATAATAGGCAGAGGATAGTGAGAAGCCATTTCAGGAATCATTTAGCCAGCCTTCATAGCGCATCATACCTCAAACAGTGCTCGAACTGTCTAAAAAATAATCTTGATATTTGTCAGGAATATTCTTTTGAAAAGCTGCTTCAAAACTTCATTTATATAATTTTTCATATCATAGCCAGCCCATACCAGTTTCAACACTGTCTTGGTTGGGTTTTTATTTTCAGATTAAATACCTGTCCTTCCTTCTTTGTGTGTACACAGTGAGTATTTAGAGAACCTCTTCCACTTTTCTTTTGTTGAACTAAGGAAGTCAAGCTCTCATAAGAAACACTCTCTGTAACCCTGATCACCTTGAAAAGTCTTGAGATGGCAACCCAAGCTTGTCTGTCTTCGATTCAAAGAAACACTGTTATCCAGAGAATTTCATAGCATTTTCACCATTTTGCCTACAATAGCATTGGTTCCATGATTCTGCACACAGATCAGACAATCCTCAAAATTCATCTAGCAATTCAGTCCAGAAAAATAACATTTCTGCATGACCCACTGTTGCTTCAACTTTGGTCATTTCCTTATCTTTCTGACTTTATTGGTTCTTGAGTGAAACTATCCCACACTTACCAACAGTTTTTCTGGATAATGCATCAAAAACGCGATTTCTTTTTTAGGAAAATCAATTATTTCTGTTTGATACAAGTTAGTCTCAGCAATCCCCTCTTTTTTTCATTGAATCTCACCTTATTTTGTTAGTTTCTATGCAGCTCCAACTTTTCTTTTCATAGGACTATGGTATAAACCCTTATAGAAGTCTGAAATAAAAGCAATGAATTTTTACTAGCTTGCATGTTTTTTTCCTCTTAAATATAAGATACATGCTTCCTATTCTGAGGGCTCCCACAATCCTAAATTACGCCTCTCCTAATCTGAAGTTTTCTCTCTTCTTGGTTTTTCTTATCAATGCTAGCAACATAAATATATTACAGGTGCACCAAATATTCTCAGCAGCTAATCGGTTTATAACAGGTTTTAGATACTTAATGTCCGTTAAAAGTTATACAGCTGTCAGTCCTGCCCTGGTTTCAGCTGCAGTAGAGATAGTTCAGTAGCTGTTGTAGTGCTGTGTTTGGATTTGGAATGAGAATGATGCTGATAACACACCAATGATTTGGATTTTTGCTAAATCGTTTATCCTACATCAAGGACTTTTTTTCCTTGTCTCATGCTCTTCCAGTGAGGAGGTATGCAAAAGAAGCTGGGAAGAAGTATAGCTGGGACAGGTGACCTGAACTGACCAAAGGGATAATCCAGACCATTAAACATCATAGTGTATAAACTAGTGGGAGTTACTGGAGGGGGAGCTGATCCAGGTTTGGAAAGGGAGATCTGCCATCAATCAGCAGGTGGTGAGCAATTGTATTGTGCATCACTTGTTTTTCCCTTTTTATTATAATTTACCATTATTACAATATTTTGCTTTATTTTCAATTATTAAACTCTTCTTATCTCAACATACAAGTTTTTACTTTGATTCTCCTCCCCAGAGGTGAGAATTCCACCAGGGGCAAGAGGGAGAGAAGATGCTGAGTGAGTGGCTGTGTGGTGCTTAAGTTCCAGCTGGGCTTAAACCACAACCGTCCAATACACAGGTCTCTTTCAAAACTCACTCTGGAAACTAAGAATTTAGTACCTACAAACAGTATATATATTGCAGCACCCAGTGTGCCAAATGTGAGAAGATATTCAGAATACAAGGAGTGACAGAGGTAGCTAAACATGTTTGGAACACCCAGATGATTTCCTAAATCACAAGTGAATTCTGGTCCATAACAGCATTAAAAATCATATTAATTTCATGTTTATAAGGTATGGTTTTTTTCAGACAGTGTTTTTCTTTATGTAAGATAACTCTGATAATGCCATTCTTCTTCAATTTCTTTAAGTGGAAAAAAATTTATTCAAAAGCTGTTCATGAGACTGCATGTGGATGGAATACTTCTGAAGCTACTCATAGTAACCTAAAAATGTTGTTAGAAAAGTCTAACAAACACATGAAGCAATTCCTAAATTAATTGCTTTAAAATACACACTTGTTTCCTTCACCTATCTGTCGACTTCTGATTCCAGTGAGACAGTATTTGAATACTGAAAGCAGTAGCTGTACTGCAACACCAATTTTATGAAGCATATATTTAAAATAAATTAATTATTAATAAATAAATAAATAATTTTAAATACATTATTGCTATTATCTGCAGTTCAAACATCTATCAGGCTGTCAGTGTTGCATTCAGTCATAGATCATACACAAAATTCACAGCAGAATGTGATTGCTGACTGACAGACAAAAAATATTAGTAACTAGTATCTACATATTACACTGTGAATTAATACATATCATTTTGGGCGATTCCGAAAATCATTAGTAGTAACATTTATTTTTTGCATGCTTTCATTTTCATCTTAGATCTATATTGGGTATAATTCATTTGAAGGAAATAATGTTTCCTCATTAACAATAATTAAGGACCACAAATAGGTTTCTGTTTATGGCGGAGATGATGTTTTGATTATGTATCCCAAAACAGAACGAAAGCTTCTGCCTGGGGATCTCAGTACTATTGAAGTAAAAACAACAGCATGTTTTTAATGGATGGTTAAGTAAAAGATACATAAACTGCAAAGATGAATTACTTTAAAATATACAGTATTGCCTGATTACCTGCTTCCCATACCAAATGTGTAGATTGTAAAGAGCCTTATAATCAAAGCATCATTCCTAAGTAATATACCTTCCAGTAGCAGCACAACAACATGGTTCATCCTGTGCCATGAACTTATTATCTTACTGCATTTTTACTGTTGAAAATACACAAATGTAGACAAAGTCTACAGTTGCATGAGCTTCATATTAAGCCTTCATCATATGAAAACTTAAGAGTGATACAGTTTTAAAAGCTTATTCTTCCTTCTAGTTTAGATAAGGCTTTTGTGGTAGGATGCTCTTTAAAACAGCTAATTTTAGCCGTAACTCATCCAAGCTGTCAATAAACTTGTCCATTGTAATATTTAAACTTTGCTGAACCATATCTGACAGTCTATATTTCAAACAGACCTAGCCGTATGTTTAAGGCCCAATTCATTCTGCAGTGCAGTTTTTCACAATCTTTTGTGCATACACTAGATTAAATAAGTTATATCCTTAAGGGACAAAGTAGCGGACCTGCATGATAATAAGCAATACAGGTAGTCACTATATACTATAGAAGACATAGTTTTCTGAAAATTCAGTCTTTTTTGCAAAGTCTGTGCTCAGAAGTGTTCTAAATATTCTAAAACTACTGAAGCAATATTATTCTCATATTTTCTTTGAACAGTTGGTCCTCAAAAGTGAAGTAAAATGGTAGTTTTTAGCTTTGGCCTGTTAAAACTTCTTTTATAAATAGAACACAATCAACATATGTGGCTGTCAAAAGAACAAACACCAATTTAAAAAAATCAATAAACTAGATATTTACCCATTAAGACACAGCATAAGTATTAGACAGTTCTATTGTGAGAATGAGCTATAGAGCACTGGGTTAAGAACTGATTGGACATCTGGACCCAGAGAGTGATGGTGAATGGTGCCACATCCAGTTGGCAGACAGTCACTAGTGATGTCCACCAGGGATCAGTGTTGGGCCCAGTCCTGTTTAATATCTTTATTGATGGTCTAGATGAAGGGATTGAGTCCACCATTAGTAAGTTTGCAGATGACACCAAGTTGGGAGCAAGGTGTTGATCTGTTAGAGGGCAGGAGGGCTCTGCAGAGGGACCTTGACAGGCTGGATAGATGGGCAGAATCCAGTGGCATGAGATTCAGCAAATGTGCTAAAAAGTGCTGGGTTCTACACTTTGGCCACAACAACCTCCTGAAGCACTACAGGCTGGGGACAGAGTGGTTGGAGAGCAGCCAGGCAGAAAGGGACCTGGGGGTACTGGTTGATAGGAAACTGAACATGAGCCAGCAGTGTGCCCGGGTGGCCAAGAAGGCCAATGACATCCTGGCCTGTATCAGGAATAGTGTGGCCAGCAGGACCTGGGAAGCCATTCTTGCCCTGTACTCAGCACTGGTTAGGTTGCACCTTGAGAACTGTGTCCTGTTCTGGGCCCCACAATTTAAGAAAGATGTTGAGTTGTTGGAACATGTCCAGAGAAGGGCAGTGAGACTGGTGAAGGGTCTGTAACACAAGTCCTGTGAGGAGCAGCTGAGGGAGCTGGGGCTGTTTAGCCTGGAGAAGAGAAGGCTTAGGGGAGACCTTATCACTCTCTACAACTACCTGAAAGGAGGTTGTAGCCAGGTGGGGGTTAGTCTCTTCTCCCCGCAACCAGTGACAGAACGAGAGGACACAGTGTCAAGCTGCACCAGAGGAAGTTTAGGCTGGACGTTAGGAAAAAACCTCTTCACAGAAGGAGTGATTGGCCATTGGAATGGGCTGTCCATGGAGGTGGTGGAGTCACTGTCCCTGGAAGTGTTTAAAAAAAGACTGGATGTGGCACTTAGTGCCATGGTTTAGTTGATGAGAGGGTGTTAGGTCATAGGTTGGACTTGATGATCTCAAAGGTCTTTTCCAACCTAGTTAATTCTGTGATTCTGTGAGCTACTCTATATAGAGCAACTGAAAAAGATAAAAATATTACAATAATATTTCCCCTAGTGCAACTTAAAGCCATTTCCTCTCAACCTGTCTGGAAGGTATGCATGCATTGTGCTTTTGCCTACAAATGCTACAGATGTAGAACCAAAGCAGGACTTTTCACTCACCTTGGGATGTCCAGCAGTACTAATCCTCAAAATAATAAGTAATTGCTGGCACCAGGTTATTAATCCAGACTCACTATTCTATAGTAACTCAAATGAGAAATCCAAATTGAAATCCAAAATAGTGTCAGTCACTGCTGATTTATTTCAGTGAGGAAGAGATGCTGAAAAAACTGAGTCCTGAAGGCAAAGTTTGGAGTGTGCTCTTCTGTGGCCTGAAGCTAAAGAACACCTTGTCACAAATCCTTGTGAAATGAAATATAAAATTTTAAATAGGAATGAATGTTGGTTGTGAAGCTCATTACGGAAAGGCTTACCAGAAAGTTGATTTTGATGACAGTTTTGATGACAATTTATCTAACAGTGCAACACTTAGCTTTTCATTGATTGTGAAACAACTCCATACTCTTAAGAAATGCTTCACTTTGTGTCATATGAAAAATTAAAACTGAGATGGGGCTTCAACCTATCAAAGAAAAAAGAGGAGCTATAAGAAAATAGTATAACATTCCAATGATTTGTAATGGCTTGAATACTGGAGACTGTGGTGATGTGTAATTAGCATGTATTTCTCTCTGTATATTATTGTTCTGTTACTTGGTATGTTCTGTTATATCCCTACCCCTCACCCCAGATGGTTTGTCCCCCACCCTTCTCCTCCCTTCCCATTGGCTGGAGCCCCTATAAGAACCATAGGCCAGAAATGGGAAGGGCTCTTCCCTGGTTATCCCTGATAAGCTTGGACCCTCCATGAGGCCCGTTGCCTCTGGAGTGAATAAACTTATATTATATATAACCATGGAGCGCCGCCAGCATTTCCTCGTCCTCCGTTTCCCTCAGCCATCCCCCAGGGAGTGCAGGGGCACACTCACCCCTCGGCAAGCCCTGAAGAAGCCTCCGCCTACCGGTGCCCAAGGCCAAAGCAATGTCTGGGCGGAAGAAGGAGCGAGGCAGGACAGGGGGAAAGCTACAGGAGACAAACACAGTACTCTACCCACTGGGATTTGAGTAAATCAAGCTGTAAATAATATCAATGTTCTCTTCCCTTAAAAATAGAAGTCAATAAAGCATATCAAAGTTTAGGATTCTTAAACATTTTAATGACTAGTAACTTAAAAACAGGATTTTTTAAAAAGATTTGTGTCTTGACCGTATACCTCAGTCACGTTTCTCAAGCTGGGGCCTTTATTCTTGTTTTCTCCCTGTGAACATAGAGAAAGATCCTCACCATTCACTTGCCTCACAGAGTTTAGGATGTAAAGAGAAAGTGGCAACCAGGATTAGGATCCTGACAAAGCTCTGGGAGATGTGACATGAAAGCTTTAGGCTAATTTCCAAACAATTCGTTGGTTTGGGTCACAGCACAGAAGAGTCCCCTCAGGTGACTGAAAACTGCATTTACAGTTTTCACTCTGAATGATGTACCAACATACTTCCCCTGCTTCAAGACAGCAAGAGGGAAGGCAGATAAAAGAAAATCTGTGTTTTGTGACACTCCTCCCTTTTTATTCAGCATAGAATGTTAAAGTAGAAACAAGGCTGAACTGCTGAAAAACTACAGTCCCTTAAAGTACCGCAAACCCTCAAGATTTTATCAAGTGTCACATTATTTGGTGGTGGAAAGGGTTGAGTTAAACCACTAAAAAACAAAAAACAAAACAAAACAAAATATATATATAATCCTTATTCTTTTACTTACAGAGAAAAGTTTAAAAATGTGTGTCTGATGGCTCAAGAACATAAGGCAAAGAAAATACATCCTTTGAAACACATGGCATTTTTAAAGACCTGAGTCACGATTTTTGCACGCTTAAAGTTGACAGTAATTTATTTAGTCCAGCATAAGTACGAGAAATATTTTATCACATATACTTTTAAAGATATGATAACTGACAGTCTTGCGTTCTGTCTTTTCACATCAAAGACGTTTTTTTTTCACTCAGAAACAAGCTTCTAATGAAGTTCCCATCTGGAGAAGTAAGGGTGCAAAGATATGTATGTTTCACAATGTGTATACCAAATAAAAGTTTTATGATCTCACCTAGTGCTGCATCACCATCATGGCTTTGGACAAGGCTGAGTAGAGTCTCTGCCTCTTTTTAAACC
Source organism: Calyptomena viridis (assembly GCA_013390005.1). Taxonomy (NCBI): domain Eukaryota; kingdom Metazoa; phylum Chordata; class Aves; order Passeriformes; family Eurylaimidae; genus Calyptomena; species Calyptomena viridis. The sequence goes on along the minus strand of WEIV01016662.1, from coordinate 34,216 downwards.
AAGCTCTTTTTCATCAGTTGTCCCTATCTCATTGAAGAAGAAACCTCCATGTCCTCAGGGGATCCCACACCATGGCACAGGATGAAAATGCAAGGTGTCTCTGGGACTTGTCCTTTTTCCCTAGCTAGCTCCTCTAGAAATATGTTGCCCTGCCCAGCATAGTGGCAGACACCAACGACCTTGCAGCATTTTTGTGGGGAAAGATGGATTGTTACCAATGGCGGGTGGAAGAGAGAGGAGGATGTGAAGTGAGCTTTGCTTTGAACTTCTCTGCTTCCACAGTGTAATAGAAAACCCTAGAAATTATACATTCATTCTAACCCAAGAATATGTAGGGACAGTGTGTTGTAAATGATCCAGAACGAGAGGAAGCAGTCAGCACAAAAAAGAGAGTAGTTTGAACCAGTACCATAGCACCAAACTAAGCAATGCATTTAGGACTGTTTTACTTTTCATCTGTAAACAGTCCATTTAGTTGCATTGTCTCTAGTCTTAGTCATATTTTTGCAGAAGCAGTGAGCCTTTGGATGGCTCTTCCTAAAGAAATTAGTAGTGCCCTCTCTCAAAACATGCCCATTTACTGATCAGGTTTTTCTTTATAGTGGTGTCATCAAGTTATTGAGCTGATTTATTGAGCTTGTATCCATTAGGCAAAGTATTAGCCACAGTTAGTCCCTTACTCAAGTGGTCTTTATAGTCCTGGGGCAGAGAGAAGATACAGTTCCACCACTAATGGGACATTAAACCTTTTTTTATGAAATTATTTATTTATTTATTACACTGTAACATAATTGCAAAACACCTGAGAGCTGCAGTAAACATAATTAAATATATCTTAAATATTTAAAATATTTAAATTTATATGTAATATTTAAAATTAAAATATTAAATATATTTTTAAAATGTTTTAAAAACAGTTCAAAGTTTACTTATGTACCCTCGTAAATATTTTTCAAGGGTGGGATTGGGATCAAATAGGAGGGTATTATGTTCAGAAATGAAACTGAAAAGGCCATGCCCATTTGTAACACTGGGAGTAACAAGTGCGTCTTCCTGAATTATGTCCACATCCATTCAAAAGTAAAAAACCTGAGGGAGGTGGTTTTTCTTGAACTGAAATCTTTCTCCAAACAACTTGGTTTTAACATCAACCAAATAACTGCAAAAAAATGCTTCTAATTCATTCTTCGAAATATTGGAATATGCCTTGGATTCTGAAGAAAAGCCATTACCTTACTGCAGCAAAATGCTTTTGTTTTTATGCACACAGAAACACATGATTTGGAATTTGGGAGAATGCAGGTACTTTTTTTGAAAACTAAGAAAATAAAAATTTTCAGAAACTGCAATATTGTTTGTTTTTCCCATAAAATGTAACTTTTTGCAACTAGTAAATTTAAAAATCAGTTCCTAATCAGGATACTCATGTCATATCTATAATCTGCCTGTCATTGCTAAAGTAGGTTTTGTATTTTATTCCCTTTTTCCAACATTGTTCAGGAGAAACAGTTCCTTTAAGAGCAAACCCTTTGCCACAGCCAGGCACAATGTGTGCGCCTGTAGTCCCAGCTGCCAGGGAGAAGTGAAACTTTCTCCATCTGGGAGATGGAGAAAAAAGGTCTCAATCTTTTCCCGATACAGGAGAAAGAAAAGAGAGCAGCTACATGAGCCCTGCCAGCTGCACAGCTCCACATGCCTTGGCTGCTGTCATGGATGGGAGTCACCACTGTTGAGTTGGATCCCTGCCAAGCAGCTCAGAGAAGCGTCCACCACCACCTCAAAAATCCCACTTCACAAAATCTTGCCACGGAATCCTAGCCGAGGGGAAGCCACATGGAGATGTCTGCAGTTCCAAGGCTTTTGCCCCATTGCCTGTGGTTTCTGGTCCCTGCCTGCTGTTACTGTTGCCACCTGCATCTGGAGAGAGCCAGAGAAAAGGAGAGAAAGCCTGCACCCATACTAACTACTTTCTTTGTTCTCCTGAGGGGAAGGCAAGGGCATGGGAAGAGTATGTGTTGGTCCCCATCTTGTCTGTGTACCAAGGGGAAGGAGACCAGAAATGATTTCTGTCTATTACAGGCTTAAACTGTTTTATTTGTATTGTTACAGTGGTTGTATTTCTTTTCAGTAAATTGTCATTTTTTCACTTATATTTCCTCACAATTCATCTTTCTATATTGTTGAAGTTTGTTGAAGTTTGTATATTTGTTAGAGTCCCTGCTCTGGCATTTGCCTTTAAACTAAGACACTGACACTACCACAAGAGCATCTCTATTAACACTATTAACACTTCAGCTCACATACTGCTTCATACAAAATTAATTTCCCAGTCATTGCTGTTTACCATATTTTGGTTCCCATTGCAGAGCAGATGGATTATAAGGACACAGATTCTTTTCAGATGAAACGAAACTGGAGCGTGCACCCCAGGAGCAAACTGAATGCTCTCCAACCACTAAGGGGGATTCAGTTCACAGGAAAAGAGCTAGTCTGATGCAAGTATAAGTCAAACATATTTTGGGGATATCAGCATAGTGTCCCTCTGCAAATTGATGCTTACTGAGTTGTATCATCTATTAGTGTGAAAATAAGTCTATAAACTACAGAATCACTATTTGACTTGAAGACAGTCCACTATACTCATTCCTGGCTGGAGACCTCTCCAATACTAAAATCAGACACGATTATCATGAGACAGAACAGGTACATTCTGTGTTTAAAGAACTGGGGAGAGACATTATGTTTGTACTTAACTAAATTATAGATAATAAATAGTTTTTAAGGGAAAAAAATTCTGTTCAAACTCTAACAAAAAGAAGCAACATGAAATACCCCTTTCTGAGTAGAAAAATGGGGTTCCCATGAGTGTTTTTCATTGCAAATAAATTAGAGGCTATCTGGAAGGAGATGTAGCAGGCATGTGTTTTCTTCTGTAGAAGAAATGGAAGTGAGAATAAGAATGGTAAGAGGGCAAGCATTCTGAGCAGTCAACTGTCTTGCCAATTTCATTTACTAACAAAGTACAAACTGGGGACTAAGAAAATCAAAGCCTGCTTTTTCTTTATAAGATCTATAAATATTTTTTTGTTTTCATGCTTTTGAGTCTTTAGGTAGCATTTTAAACTTTTCTCTGTTTACATGAAGCAAGACTTTATTCCATCATTTATTTATTTTTTACATAGCAGCAGATATCATGTAGTTAACCAATTCTAGGAGCTGTAATTTTACAAAATAAAAGCAAAAGTACAAATTCAAGTACTGTTAGTCTCATTATACAATACCAAAGAGCAGTCGCATGTCATGACAGCCCAAAGCAGCCCAAGTGGAAATGTCTAAAACATGAGTTGGGTGTGTTGGATCTTAAAAATCTTTTCAACATCCACTCATTTAATTCTAAAATGAAAATAGAACCTTGTGTGAGGTGTTTGTTAACAGGACATATTCTAAAAAAGGAACAGACTCATGGGTATCAAAAACAGAATACTATCAACTGAACAGTATTTCACAGAATATGTGTATAATTTTAGTAAAGGTATGCAAAAGCAAATAGTCAGTAAGTGATTACTTTGATGGTTCATTCAGAATCGGGAAATATGCAGCCTAGATCTGCATTTGACATCTCTATACACAGCAGTAGGAATTCTAAAGGCTGTGTCATTTTCACCTTTTTGCAAAGAGCAGGCACCAATATTAAAAGCTGCAGAAAGCCAAAATTAAGCCTGATAAGCCATCATTGGTTTTATTTTAAACTAATTGATTCCAGAGTTTGGCAACTGATCTAATACAAATTGCAAGATCACAATATTTGCATGAATTGGGAAATCTCATCCTTCTTACACTCTGTTCAACAAAGCCCAGGAAACTCTGGAAACCAAATATTTCCTAGTTAATATAGAAAAACGTTTGTTCCATAAGCAGGAAATATGAGCTGAACAAGGGGGCATTACTGCAGCATAGTTCAGCCATGAGTTCCACACCTGTAGCACACTGGAACTGCAGTCTGAGTTAAAAGAGTGGTATTATAAATGAGCAAGAAATAGAGGGTGAACAAAAGTCTGAAAAAGAAACAAAACCAAAAACCTTTGGGAATACAACTGCATGAATAGAGCTGTAGGAGATCAATCTCAAGAACGGTACCAAGAGTGACTCTTCTGAAGAAAAACTACCATGTAGGGCCAGTGCCTTTGTCCTAAACCCTTCCCTCATACTTTTAGATTGTCATTTGGAATTCAATTGCATTTGTTTCATTCTGTAAACAGTACAACATTGGTGCTCAAGAAATTTGTATCCTTCATGCTTTTCACAATTCCAGTGAGCAATCTGCTTGAATGCATAGATAAGTGTCAAGTGCCCATAAAAGTGAAAGACTAGGAAGCAGTATATTGTTGGTCTTTGGAAGCAGACTTTTTTCTAAGAGAGGACTACTTTTTTTTTACCAGTTTCACTGTGGCTGTAACAAAGAATTTAGCTATAGCACTACTAACACACCTCAAAGATGTATGATGCCTCTATTATTATCAAGTCCAGATGGTATTTAAAAATATTTAATCCCTGTGTCCAAGCTCTTTATTCTCAGGACATGGAGAAATATCACCTGTTCTAGAAATATCACTAGAAAATATCACCTGTTCCAGGAAAACACTGACATATTACTTTGGTTCAGATACTTTCGACCTAAGTTTCAAAACTCATGGAATTTCAGAAGCATTTCTTAAATTCTTTGAAATGCATCTTCTGCAACTGAAAAGGAGAAGATTTCTTTGAAAAGATATGAGAAAAAAATTTTGTTGCCTTAGATGTCAACCTATCCTCTGTATAAGAGAAGTTTGCTTTCTTAAAAAGACCATACAGGGTATTTTTGGTAGCACACCAAATTACAAAAAAAAAATAGTCCTGGTAAACATGTTGAGTAACACTGTTCAATGGTCAGGCAGTTATTGAAAGAGGTCAACCAGACTTAAAATATTTTTCTGACAAGAGTATTTCTTGTAAAACTTAAATTCAGTTTAAAGTCACTATGAATGACTGCTTAAGCACCCCAGGGTAGTAAAAGTATGCTCTTCTACGAAGTTTAATGAGGCAACTTCTAGTATTCTACTGTTTGAATTAGCAAGAAAACAAACCGCACTTTCCAGAGCCAATGCATGCAAATATTCCACGTGTCTATTTCAGCTATATTATTTTGTTACATTTTTCACTACGTGTAGTTTTTATATTAGATTTCTAACTCCTACTCAAGCATTTTATATAGATTTCCAATATGGCCTTTCAGTTTTTAAACTTAATTTTCTTGTAAAACTTTATGACTCCATGTGGAATGTATGAAATTTGCTATCTATGTAATTGCAAACTTTTTTTTTTAATTGGTATTTAAAAATAATCAGTGAATAAAAAATTGTGAGTTCAGCATGTTTCACACCCTAGCAATTGGGTTAATGAGCTTCAGAGAGCTGCATCAGTCTCTTTTGGCCCCTGCTACCAGACCAATTGAGTTCTCCTTTCCCCTGCTCAAGAGCACTGAGCACCTCTCTGTATCACAGCAAAGCTTTGAAAGTGCTTGTTTTGTTTTCTAAGCTTAGAATAAAGGCAAACACCAATAGGAAGGAAGCTTGGAACAGATCTTGTGTATGTTTAAAAATATTATTTGTTGACAAAACCCAAAATGAAACCGTTTGCTGTTATATATCTTGGGCAAGTGGCATTAAGAGGCACATAAACCAGACAGTTTGGTGAATCATGTTCAGCTGTATGAGAAAAGTTGTCATATGTGAATGATGAAGTGGTATTACTGGAAATATTATCATTCTTTACTTTCAAGCAGAGTAAAGAAATAATTATTGACTTTGAAAATGACAAGGTGGAATGGTCTTTTAACATTTTTAAGAAGTAGTTAGGAGTGACACAAAATTACTGCTGACCCAGTAGCAAACATTAAAAGTACTAGGAAAATCAGTTTAAACTATCTAATGAAGTAGTAAATTAAAATAGATAACTTATAAAGTGACTAAATAATATAAAAATTCAGGATAGAAATATTGATATACAAATCTTCAATTACAAGGGTTACATTGCTGCGGTTCCTGGGTTGGTGCTAATCCTATTTTTGCCCCGGCTAGCTTGAACAGCACCGACTGGGGGCACCGTGGTAGGGAATGGGGCGGCACCCAGCAAAAGGTCCTCTTTTCCATGGAGTCTAATCAGGCGTTGCCTCAGGGCAGGCAGGTTTGATTCAGACCTGCCTAACCCAGCCAGGACGTGCAGCTACAGCGAGCAAAGGTATACAGTCAACTCTTTATGGTTGAGGTAATTTGGGTTTATTAGCACTCTGTAGCTACAGAGCCTTCTAATCCGAAGGGGAGCAAACAACAAGAGCGGGGAGCACTTCCTGTGTGTCCGTTTATCAAGGGGGGTTGAAACCATGGGAGGAGTGAGGGAATAACCAATGGGAGAGGAGGGTAGGAGTGGTTTAGGGAAGGGGTTCCCCCCCTAGAAACCAGAGGCCTACTAGGCAAGCCAATAGCCAGCCAAGTAACAGGGAATGTTCTGAGGAGTGGAGGGGATTGGGTTACATATATGGGGTAAGGTGGGAGGGATAAGGATAAGGGATACATTTGAGGAGAGGATACAAACTTCAGAATAAACCAACTGTGTAGGGAACAGAGGTTAACAGAACAGTCCAATACGAACAGAAGTATACATTATAGAAATAAACTCAGAACACGCACCGCTACATTACATCTTGTTAGAAGTTTTGCTATGAACCACTTTTCTCCATCAGAAATGCCAATGCATAAACTACGTTTTCCATATATAAATACTACTCAAATTGAATTTCTGATTAGAAAGAAAGATATGCGAAAGCTAGGACATCTTTATGCAATGTCGAAAGCTCAAGATTATTGTGCTGCTCTAAGATGAAAAAAGTAAATGGATCTGGACTTCATAATGTAGGTGAGTGCCCCTAGCCATAGGTGATGACAATTATCTGGCTACATATTCAAAGTTGTATGCTTTCCATAGAGAGTTGGAGAACAACAAAAGCCTGCCTTCAAATGCAATGGTTCAAATTTCATCCTGTGATGTGGGAGACACTATTCCAAATCATATGGAGTCAGCCTACCTTCACCAGATTTTCCTTCTAAAAACAAGATGCCTCAGTCATTTTAATTTCCTTATACAATAAGTTTAACCTCATAAAGAACTTTACAGGTAGAGTAGAAAAATGTTAAAAGACATAAAGGACAGCTTTAGGTATTTGATCCTTACTATAGCAGGTTTGCTGATAAATTCCCAAAGAAAAATTGTGAAACATTTGTTTAAAAATGGTCATATTCAGGAAAGGATAACACCAGTCTGTAAGAAATTAAGGGCCAGGGAAAGCATGGCTCCTTGTTGGGGCCTGCATGCCTTTTGGAATCGTGACACTTCTTCAAGTACATTAGCAGCATGACATTGAAGAGTCATGTATGACATTACTGTAATCTTTAAGCATTTCAAAATATACATTTCAGAGATTTCTAAAATTATTCAGAAATATCATATGACAGGATTTCTCAAATGCTATTTTCTAATTAGTTCCCACCATCAGAGGAGGAGAATCAACTGAATATATACAAAAAACTGCATAGCACTTTGTCCTGTCACATGTATACTTCTTGATTATTCCACACACATTGTTTTACTGAAACTTCTTTTAGGAGGATTAAATGTCCTGGACATCAACTTTCAGTTAACAAAGCAGCAATACTCAGAAATGCATTCAGTTCATGAATTCTAGAAAAATGCATCAATATTTTCACCAGGCGCCAACTAGAAATGGTCTAAAAGGTTTTAAAACTAAATTAGAGGGTTATTGTAGGTTTCAGATACTGCTTTATTCACTTAACTGATGCAAAATTAATATCATGTTTGTCTCTTGAATGTGTCGTTTATTTCATTCTCCAAAGGGTACATAATGAAAACATTGAACCTACCCAAATTAAACAAATATACGAAGGAAAGAGAAATAATAAAAATTTCAGTTTCACAACATACCATTTTAAGAAAAATTTCTAGCAGTTTCCTCTCCTATCACTTGAAAATTTTTACTACAAGTGTTTTAATTGAATACAAGCTTCAGTTTTCAGGGATGTGTCTGTAAACTGGCCACCAGAGAGAGGCACTGACAGAGCAAAAAGTTTGAAGAGAAAATACAGTGTTCTAGTGAGTAGTCTTGGGCTTAATTAAAAGTATTTTTAGAGCTTTGCTGGAAGTTATTTCAACCAACTATTTTTTTGAGTTTATACACTGGGGATTCAGTTGTTCCAAAATGAATTGAAAGAGACATTTCTTCATGTTAAACTCAACATATAAACTGGATACAATCAATATTTAACAGAAGCAATACACCTAACACTTGCAAAGTTAGTCTCTATGCTAAGTCAGGCGTTCAGAAAGGCCCAGTTTTAGACATTAGGTCACCTGTATAACAATGGGAGGAGAGCAGTTTTTCCTTGGGGCACTAAATTTTCAAATTCAGCTACTCGGGTCATAGTTTGGAAGACATAATGTGTTATCGCAAAGCTTCCAAGTAGAGATATGTTTCAATTCTTCTCTGTTACTTCTAGTGAGAACACTCATTGCAAACATTTCCAAAGCAAGCTGGGCAGGGGAGGGTAGCACGGAAATCCACCTGCACATCAACCGTGCAACTTGGTTGCAGTTCCAAAGCAACACAGTTCACATCTTCAATATGAATCAGCCTGTTTCTTTAGCCAAAATAATGCAGTAGTTGAGGGGGGGTAAAAAAAAATAAAAGCTGAGTTTAAGAGTATTGTTGTTGCTGTGATCATTTAAGATTATAAAACAAAGTTTATATGGAAAGAGCAACTTTCATAGATTAGGTGCCCTGACCTTTGGCCTTTGGGCTTTTATGATTGTATATTTTCAACCTTTTTCTACAATCATGAGTGAAACAGAGATTTTTCTTGTTTTTAAGAAAAGCTGAAATTTTCAAGTAACCAATATCTATGGGAAAACATGTCATTTCAGCTAAAAATTATATAATATAACTTTGAAGCTAAGCAATTATTTCCCATGTCTGTCAGTTTCCACCCATCAAAATCTACTAAGCTTACAATTAAACAGTTGATTTGTAAGGTTTAGGGTCTTTATTTTTGTTGTTGTTGGGTTTTTGGTGTACCTGTTTACATTTTGCATCATTTTTCTGCTTACATATTCCAAATACAAAACTCATACATCATCTTGAAGTTCCCTCTCTGATTCCATTATTTGATCCTACCAGCAGCAAGAACCAAGTTTGAAATTAGAACTGAGCTTGTTTTCCTGATTCATTTCCTTAAAGATGACCAGGTAGAGCTGTTGAATATAGATTAACTTCTTAACTGATCTCCATTCTACTACTGTTGTGATTCTGACAGGTTTTTATACAAGAATAAGGTTGTGTACTTCAAAGAATGCACAACATTGGGTCAACATATTTTCTTTCTCTCAGGCTTGGAAGTCAACAAAAAAAGGATTTGTTCCAATCTAAAGAGCAGAATTCAACTATCTATCACAAACATCCAAATCAAGTTTTCTACTTTTCCAATTAAACTTCTAGATGGAATTTTTTAGTGTCCAATGGAACTGAAATAAGGAAATACATGATAGAAACAGAGTCGTTATTGAAATCAGTCTAATCTTCCTGCACGAAAATACAGCAAGAAAAGAAACATAAGATCCTTTATAATCTGTTAAAGATCTCTTGAAGCAGAGCTGTTACACAGCCAGGCATTAAATTTTCTCAGATCGTGAAAGAACAAATTCCAGGAACACCAAACTCAGGGATGGGATAAAACTGAAAGATCAAAGTCCAGAGCATTATCCCTAACTGTCTTTATATATTCTGTTTGGGGAAAATAAGAAACAAAAAAGTCAATGGAAAAAATACCTGAGTAATTTTGAGAGCAGAAACTACAATTCAGGAGTACGTATTTACAGTGAGATAACAGTGGTTTTGCTGAGCTTCACCAGAATTTTCTTTCTATAATCATTCTACTTTTCATGTGTAGCAAAAGTAATGCAAAGCATGCCTTTCTATACTCAAGCATGTCTTTCAGCTTCCTGGGAAAATGCTCTTCCTACTAAATAGCATGTAAAAAGACACACAACCCTAGACTATCCAATTTGCAAACGAAACAGTTGATTGCTCCAGCAGAATAAGTAATGAAATTGAGATGCAAGCTTTCAGTTGTGTTTGGATAATTCTTTCACAGTGGTGAATACACCATTAATGCTGGAACATCCTGGCTTTTTTTTTTGGCATCACTGAAGGGCTCATATAAAGGAAGATAATGCAGGTACCCCTAAAACACAAGACAGTAGAAGGACTTAGGAAAAATTTATTTTTCAGAGGTGAGAACACTGGCTAGCGATGTGTGTACATGCCGGGCATGAAAGAAAGCAAAAACTTTTTCCTCTCCAAGCCTTCTTAACAGTGTGCCTCCCTTCCCTCGAGGGGGCTCCAAGGTCATCTGTGAAACAGTTGTCTTTTCAGGGAGTAAACTGTTCTGAAAGGCTGGAGAGAGAAAGAAACCCAAACCTGAGCTTCCCAGCTACCAAAGGTCTCTTGAACAAAATCAGATCAGCCTATCTCCTCGCCATCTCTTGTGCGCTCATCCCTTACACTCAATCTGGTTGAGCAGGTATCTGATGTCACTTAAAATGCTCTAGGATATTCCATGGGGATTTCAGCTACCAATCCAGGACAATCAGGGGTTTGAGTGCACAGAGTCCCTATGTCAAGTCCACCATTTGGTGACTCAGATACCCTACCCTATCTTAGTTTAGCACTGCTAAATTGGTTTTTTGCTGGAAGTTCCCACATATTCCAGCTACCATGGCCAGCATGCAACCAAGTAGTTTGCGATTCATGCATTACATTTTTAAGACATGCAAACATAAAAATTAAGTATTAAGTACTAAGAATCAGTATACCCAGCCCATTGTGTGGACCTTGGTTTCAGTACGTAAGAATATCAGCATTGGCATGCCCTTAAAAGTCCTTTCGGTGAGACTCCAGAAGATGAACTCGAAAAAACTTTGTTTCACACCTGCATAAACCAGTTTACATGTCAGTAATAGGGCTATTGAGAATAATTTAGCAATAGACTACTTTTAAATCCACAAACAAATATAATTAAACAGTCTTATGGTCTATCTCAAGGCATTCAGTCCTTGTTTTGAAATATCTAAGTTGCCTGATTATTTCATTGGACTTATCATATTTTATGCAATGGTCATAAAGAAGGGCTTTTTCTCTCTAATCTATTTCTTCCTGTAATAAGCAAAGACAGTAATTATGCAAAACTTCCAAGAAATTCTAGAAACCTTTAGTGCTGATCCAAATATATGGTATCTAAATCAGACCACATGGAGCATTTTTTTTCTGTAAATTCAGAGATTCAAACTTAGTTTTGACTTAAACAAAATACATTATTCGTTCTGTGCTATAGTATAGTACTAGGGAAGTGAAGAGGGCTAGACGGTTGGGCTAGCCACAGTACAAAAAAATCCTAATACAACAAGATGTATACCCAAGAGTATAAAATAAAAGTAAGGCAAAAGACAAAAGGTAAAATGAGATAATAGTGGTCATTATGTTGATTAGTGTTCCTAACACAAGAACAGTTTAACTTTGTTTTACCTACATGTTTCCTTTTTATATCACCTCGATGATTACGAATATGTCCTTTCATGTGTAATGTAAGCTTAATTTTAAAAATAGCTTTCTGTACATCAATCAAAAGAAAAATGGTCTTATAGTCTAATAGGGTCTCAACTTCAATACTCCATAAATTAAATAAATGCACTTTTCTTTTTTGTTTCCTTTTGCATTCCCATCATAGGACAAAATTAAGAATTTTATTTCCCATATTGCTATAAAGTAGCACTTCTAATTCAATTTCAGAAGTGTTACTTAAAGTAGTACCATTCTGTACATGACACTAAATGTATGGCAATAACAATCAAACAGGAAGTCTTTGGACCAAAACTATAAAATAAATAAAACCATATAAAATGATAATAAAATATTAATAAAAAATAAGGTTTAACATCTCTTCCTAGCATTTGAGGGAGCTGATGTTGTTCAATTTGAAGAAAAGGAGGCTGAAGAAAAGGGAAGATGTTATTGCTCCCTACAACTACTTGAAAGGATGTTAAAGGAAGGTGAGAAATAATTTTGTCTCTCAAGTAGCAAGTATTAGGACAAGAGGAAATGACCTCGAGTTATACCAGGGGAGATTTAGATTAGAAATACAAAAAAGTTCTTCACTGATAAGGTGGACAGGCATTGCAAAAGGCTGTCCAGCAAAGTGGTAGAGTCACCACCCCTGGAAGTGTTCAAAAAAATATGTAGACGTGGTGCTTAGGGACATGGTTTAGTGGTGAACATGTCAGTGTTAGGTTAATGGTTAGACTCAATGATCTTAGGGATTTTTTCCACCCTTAATTATTCCATGATTCTTTATTCTTTGTAAATGCAAACCAGCTCTAGGAAAATAACAACAAAGGAGCAAATTAATTAGCTAATATGACACAAGCATTGTCAGGATAGAGTTAGTAGGAGTATTACAAAGTGTAAAATTCTGAGGTAGTTTAGAATGTTTTTTAAAATAAGATCTTGTCAGAAGAAGACATTTTCTGAGTGAGAGTGCAATATTTTTCTCCTAACCAAACAAAATTGCACCTGTTGCAAGGAAAACATTTTAAACTACTGCACTATATTGAATTTATAGAATATTGTTAGTATCCTCTCTCAAGCAGACACCATCTTTAGCTATTTATTTCATTCTGGTGTTCCTTTTAGCACTTGAAATACGCATACAGAGATGGGAAAAAACCTAAACTGAATGAGCTCCATGTGTAAAACCTAGTATATTATGGAGATATTTCTATCACTCTGCACTGTACTCTTTTTGACAACTTCTGCACTGAAAATTGAAGTTTAACCCCTTCATGGACTCTAGAACTGATTGTTAAGATTTTAATCATAGGTCAAGTAACCCTTCACAGACCTTCTAAGTAAGTTTCCGACCAGGAGTAAGCAGAGGGCATCTGAATCATTATTCCGCAATGATCTTTTCTTGTTTCATAAAATGATCATATTTCTATGTAATTGGGAAGTTTTCTCTGTCAAAAAAACTTTCTCATCTCCACCTAGGCCCTGTTCAGACTATCCTCCTTTCCCTCTCCCACTCCATTAATTCTTTTTTACTGCTGTCAGACTTTCCTGACTCTTCAGGTTCATCTCCCTCACATCAGTAAAATTTTCTGGCCTCTAATCCTATCAGCCAGCTACCATGCTAAAATTAATGTGAAGAATGTGAGCAAACTTTGAGAAAAGATTGATCTGAAATGACCTCACCCATATGACAGGCATTTTAGTATCTGCTGAACAGCCACAAATATAATGTTGATTCTGTGTTCCTATTACACCTTGATTTCTCATTATACTTACCTCATAAGATTTCATAGAATTATTTTACTCTGTAGGAAAATATTAATATTTGAATGATAACTCCAAAGGCAAGGATTTATGTAGATGTCCAAATATCATTGAATTTGTGACTGTGTATGGTTTCACAGAAAATTAGGGGGTATTTTTTACAATTTTTGCACAACTAGAGAACTGAAGATTTTATGCATCTTTTGTAAATACATAGGGTTTTGCACATTGCCTTTATAGACAGACAGGGTCACAGGTACTTGGATCATGACTGCATGAAATGATGTTAACAGATATATTCAGTGGGACTTTTCTCAAACTGTGTTGAATAACTTAAATTCAGATTTACATATTTAGGGCTATTTTGACTAGTTTTCTGACAATGCATTTCCAGGCATCTGCTGCTATGCATGAAGATCTTTTCACATTATTTGATGTAGACTGAAATGTCAGCTTCATTAATAAGACATGCAGAGTTTGTTGAGGAGCTGTGAAGTTCAGTTTGGCTCAATTTCTTACTTAGCAAGTTCTCCAACTGCTCAAGACACTCTCCAGTTAACCATGCAGTTGAGTCTCCTCTAGTATCTCCTGCACAGCCTTCATATCATGCTACTGCCTCTTTTTCCTAAGTTATATGTGAAAATTATTATCACTGAAACCCAGCAGATTTGTCTGCCATCATAAAGGTGCATTAAATAAAAGCAAGGGATCCTCTTTTTTGCAGACTCTTTCTAATCCTTTTGTTCTGGTTAATGGTTCATTCTAATCCATTCATCTCCAGCAGAAGGAAAAGAAATTAAGCCCTTTGTATTTTATTAGACACTTAGCAGTAGATGAAACCAAAATAAATCCTTAATGGAACTTGAGAATGCTTTAAAAGACACGGGCACCATTGCCCATGTGCTCTTTGGGATCCAGCAGCCACATGGAGAGGGGTCCCACCTTCCAGCTCTTGGACAGAGCTCTTGGACAGTAGCAGAGGTCTCCACGTAGTGTGGTTTTCATCCCACGACAGGCGTTTTCCACTTTCCAGCCCCCGGATGGCGGCAGAGGTTTCCATGAGATGCAGTTTTTAATGGTTAGCAGTGCTGGTTTGTTTTAACTACCCTGAGACCCCACACCAGTGTCCTGCATGACGTGGCTCCACCCCTGGGTGTCAGCATATGCTAGCCTGACTCTCAGCCATTTCTGTTATTTCCAACTGCATCGCCAAAGCAGTGAGAGGTGTTTGCAGTCCCCAGGAAAACCCTGGACGTTCCTTGTCCCTGCCATGGCCGCCATCTTGGTTCCATCTTGGCTTGCTTCCCCATGCCCCAAAGATGCACTGGCGCTCCCTGGTGGTCATTGGAGAGTAATTGCAGCCCTGCTTCCCCAGCACCCCCTGGTGGTTTCTGGATAGCCATTGCAGCCCTGATTTCCCCAGTGCCTCCTACATCAACACAGCTACAACTGCACCAAGGAACACTTGGGAAAAAAGGATAGCTTGTACCTGAATGGTTCATGTTTATTTTTTGTGGGTTCGTTCTGGTTTTTTCCTGTTTCCATTTAAATAAACGTATAGTTCTACACACGCATAAATACATACATAGATGTACGTATATCTCTAATAAAGTTGTTATCCCCTCCGTATTGTCTTGTCTCATATTCTAAAATTAAAGT
This sequence comes from Calyptomena viridis, assembly GCA_013390005.1. Classification (NCBI taxonomy): domain Eukaryota; kingdom Metazoa; phylum Chordata; class Aves; order Passeriformes; family Eurylaimidae; genus Calyptomena; species Calyptomena viridis. Next base: position 19,068 of record WEIV01016662.1, on the reverse strand, counting down.
GCATTAAGTCCTTTTAAACCAGGACACCTCAGTTCCTTATCACATTTAATTGACATTTTTTGTTGGTTGAAGAACCAACCCAGGTATTGCATCAATGGATGAAGATGTAGGGTAGAGAATCAGGAGGCCACTCCAGCTGTAGCCAGAACATCACTAGGTCAAGGAGAATCCTTTTCAGTGGTATGGATTTTAGTGAGAAGTAGTCTTCTGAGTGTAGTAGTCTAATCTACTTATTCACTGATAACATTGTCAGTTAGAAATCCTCTTGCCCCATTCCATCAAGCAATGTTTGGGCACGGTGTGCAGTGCTAGCAGACAAGGAAACAGAGATTAATACAGGTAAATATCTTGCTACAAAAATTTCTCTGATTTTTTAACTAACTTCATTTTCCAGATCAGAAAATGAAGTTTCAACAGAACTTTCAACAGAAGTTAGAACTAAGTTAAATCAATGAGTGTCTCAACTATGATGCCAACACATTATTTCTCCTTCTTTGAAACTCAGCACTTTTCAACTACAGTAGTTGAAACTGGCTCCTGGAGCAGCATTATTTTTGCAAAGTGATGGACCATTCTTTGGTTTCACAGACTGAAAAAAAAAGTATCTCAAGTCAGGGAGAATGCTAGAACCAGTTGATTTTTTTGAACCTGATCAAGTTCAGGCTGAGGGAGCTGGGGCTGTTTAGCCTAGAGAAGAGGAGGCTCGGTGGTGACCTTATTGCTCTTCACAACTACCTGAAAATAGGTTGTAGCCAGGTGGGGTTTGGTCTCTTCTGCCAGGCAACTAGTGACAGGAAAAGATGACAGAGTTTCAAGCTTTGTCAGGGGAGATTTAAACTAGACATCAGATTTAATTTCCTCATGGAAAGGATCATTAAACATCAAAATAGTCTGTCCAGGGAGGTGATGAAGTCACCATCACTGAAGGTGTTCAAGAAACAACTTGATGTGACCACTTAGTGCCATGCTCTAGTTGACAAGGTGGTGATCTGTCAAAGATTGGACTTGATGACCTCAGAGGTCTTTTCCAACCTAAATGATTCTGTGAAGTGCTTCATAGCCTAGAAAATATACTTCATAGATCAAGACTTTTCAATTAGGATGTTCTCTTGCATGTGATACATTTATTTCGACAAGCACAGACTAATGTAAGCAGAGATATATATCCTGAGAGGTAGGTTGAAAAACTAAAGCAGTTCTAGAAGGTAATTATATATATTTCTCCATTTATTTTAGAAAGTGACCAAGAACACAGATTGCACTTTTGAAGATCTTTCATTCCAGATCAACTAGATTAAAAGAGGCTTCTGCTGCTATAAAATTAATTACTTATTCACTTAAGGCACAAACTGATGGTGGAATGATTACTTGTTTTTAACTTTGTTTTATAAATAAGTATTCGGTGAATAATTATGTACACTGCATTGTGAACTGTGACATGAAAGAGAGAAGGACTGGGTTACTATGCAGCTTGAAGTTATGCTGAGTTTGAATGTTAAATTGAGATTACTTAACATTGCCCCAAATATCTGCATTAACCCAAACCAGGATGCCTGATTAAACTCTTATATACTGAAGAGTTTTCAGTATTTATGCATATATATTTATGCATATATATAGTTTTATGCAGTTTGGGACTCCTGTTTAGCACAAGGTATATTTTCTAGTAGAGATTTCCATATTTTGTAGTTATTATAGGTTAGATTTCCTTTGGTGAAATTTTCTCATTACCATCATAAGATGGTTTTTACTGAAGATGAGTTTGCTGTCTGCCTAAAGCAGTCCTTTGGGGGGTAAAAGGGAAACTTAATTGTTTCTACCTAAGGCACCACTTCCTGACCACAGCTGTAACTGCACCAAGGGGAGAGTCTTGGGTGACATTCATTTTCTGTTTCTATTGTTGCTTTGTTCTATATTTTTAGTAAAGAACTATTATTTTCTTTTCCTACATTTTGCCTGAATGCCTCTTGATTTCAAAGGTTATAGTAAATGGGAAGGAGGAGCTTCTTCCCAGTCCAGGAAGCTTCACAACTTCCTTGACTGACAATTTCTTAAACCAGGACAAGAATAATATAAATCATTAACCTTAGCAGGAGGCCAGAATAAGAAGTAAATCCAAGTAACTGTGTTGTCTCCTCTTTAATTTCCTTCTTAATTATATGGAGAGCTTTTTTTATCTTTCTCACCTCTCCTTTATAGAAATTCTAAGATGATCCTTTGGAGGAAACTTGTGAAGGATGGAATATATTTTGGTTGCCCTCACCTACTACAGCTACTAGATAAGCCACCCTGTCAGATGCCATGAAGTCAGTGAATCTTAAAATACCAGTATGGACATTATTAGAACAATGAGTACTTCAGGCTATTTTAAAGAAAATCTTATGGTGAGTCATAAATACGCTAACGCCTACATAGTCAGTTCCACAAATACAGAAGCCAAGGAAACCACAAAGAAAAGAAAAGATGGATTTATTTTGACAACTGTAGTGTAACCATTGCAGAAATAGTTCTGCTCTTTCCATGTCTGTATGTGCACACATTTTAAATATGCTTATACACAAAGCATATTTCAATTCTTCATCAGAGATATATATTCTGTGCTGATTATGAATGGAAAAGGAAGCAGGGAAGTAATGCAATAGGATTTCATTTCGAAAAGATAATCGTATAATTTTTTTTTATAAATATGTCATACCTCAGCATTTATAAAATATCTGAGTGTCACATAAATATTCTCATGATTACTTTAGCTGCAGGACTGAAAATTCCTTCATTAGGAGAGCAAGTCTTAAAAGTACATTTTGTACTTCATTTTGAATTTAGAAATTGTATGACTGCCTTTCTCAAGTCACAGAGAAAAGCATCCACATCCTTCGAGCATATATTTCTATTCATATTTTAGGTCATTTCTGCAATGAATTTTGCTTGTCATTTAATCAGTCAGAACTTCCCCGGACTTTTTCATGTTCCCCCAGATCTCTGGAATTCTACATAAAAATTGGTAACACATTTCAAGATTTTTGGTACTGAAGAACGCTTAAGAGATCGCATAACAGAATGAATGGTCTGACTTCTCAGTCCTTGATATCCTGTAGAATTCTTAGGTGGACGGGACTTCAGCCTGCCAGTTTGTTCCTATTCCTATTGCTGGTTTGCTCTGTCATTGTTTGTTCTACTTGTGCTCTAGGTTTGAGGCACAAGTACACATATGGAGGAGCTCCAGCAAACTCAAGATTGGCCACAGATGGATGGAAAAAATTACCTAATTTTCTGTTATAGCTTTATCTTCTCCAAACTCTTTTGCTCCCCATAGGCCATGTAAAAAACATTCTGCTCTGCTGCATTTGTAAAAGGGATTTATTATTAGTTTTTAATGCTTTTCATAAGGGACTCAAGCAAAATTTTGTGCATGTTTTATATATTTTCACTTAATCTGTAATGGTTCATGATGTCTCTTTCTTCATTTGGACATAACTTTAGTTTTGGGTGGTTCTTTTAATCCTGTAACTCTGTAATTCTGTAATTTTGGTTTAGCAATGCTGGCTCATTTTGCCCCTCTTTCCTACAAAAGTCCCCACTTTCCCACCAGTCATTACAGTATGATTGTAACAAATCTTTAGGAATGAAATGTTAGTGAATGATAATACAAAGTGCTACACATTTAACATAAATGTGTTCTGTTTCCTTGCATTTATGCTTTGAAATATTTGAAACTAAATTCCAACAAGTAATGTTTTACTGTCTGTTGTGGTTTTATGTGGCCAGGTTTTTTTCTTGGTAGATGGGGGGCCTATGAGAGAGGCTTCTTTAAGAAGCTGCTAGAAGTTTTTACATTTCCAGTACAGCTACTGTTAGTCAGGTCCAAGCTGGCCAAGGTCAAGCCATTAGGAGTCATGGTAACGCTTCTGTGATAACATATTTAATAAGGAGAAAAAAAAAAAGAGCGGCACAGAACAACATGGCCACTTAGGGGAGAATAGAGTGAGAAGTTTGGTTAATACCAAGGTCAGTAGGAAAGGAGGGGGAGAAGATGCCTTAAACACTGGAATGGGGCCCCTGCAGCCTGTGAGGGACTATAGGGAGTAGAGATTCCTCTGCAGCCCATGGAAGACTAGAAGACTCCACGCTGGAGCAGATAAATGCTGGAATGAGGCTGTGACTCTGTGGAATGTTTGATGTCTGTGTCTGGAGCAGGGGAGCCTGACAGAGTCCTGAAGACTGTGAGAGAGGAGACCCATGCTGGAGCAACATTTCCTGGGAGGACCGGTGGTCCGCAAAAACCAACACTGAAGCAGCCAAGCAGCTGGCATCTGAATGACTGCAACTATGGTAAAGTGACTTACATGACAACAATACCTGAAAAAGCTGTTGTCAGTATGATAATAAATCCATAAAGCAGTTTTGTAACAGACTGTTTTCAGGAAGAGAACCCCCACAGGAAAAGCATGGGGTTGGACTTCTCTCTCATCAGTAGCAGGAACAGCCTCTGACCATAACTCCCCACTCCTGTCTTCCTGGGCTGCTGAGGGAAGGAGAAAGATCTTGAAAAGGGAGGGGGGGGGGAAGGTCTCTGTAACATCTATCAAACTTCTCATTCTTAAGCTTTTAAGCTCTGATTTTAGTAATAATAAATTCTTAATATTCCAAGTTAGAGCCTGTTTTGCTTGTGAAATAGTTACTAAAACGTTTCCTACAGTCCTTATCACAAAGGTCCGCGAAAAGCCTTTAGCGTTTTTTCTCTTCTCTCAGAGACTTTGGCTGTGTGTGTGAGTCCTTGGTATTTAGCCAGGGTCAAACCACAACACTGTCAAAGAGGAGTCAAAGCATATTTACACTACAGCATTATCATGCTCAATAAGAAATTATGAGCCACAAGTCTTTACAAAAGTAGGAATTTCATCCGAGGAGTGAATTGCTGTTAAATTGCTTCTCAGTAAATATGTTTCTTCACAGCATAGGGAGCCCAAGTAAGTGTGGCCTAAAATACAACCAGGGAGAAAATACTGTAAAAGCATAAAGAGATGGAGGTACAGACTGACAGACAGGTAGATGTGAGCTAAGTAACAGAATGAGTCTCCTTTGTTAGAAAATTTCAGGTGTAGAGCCTAGGAAGTTGTAACCACACTGAGTCAGACCATTCAGACTGCTCCAATAGTGACTAGCAAGGGAGTTAAGAGCCTCTCTAGTAGAAACATGACAGTTACTATAAAAGAAAAGCATTTATTTTCTTTCATCGTGGAAGCAGCTCTTTGTTTCAAATTGATGCGTCAAGCCATTGCATTTCTCTGCAAATGTCTAGTTGCCACTCAAAATCTGAATTCTGAATTTCTCTCGTCCTTTCCAGTTATATCTAAGTATTAAC
>WEIV01016661.1:32010-44840 GCA_013390005.1 Calyptomena viridis | reverse complement strand
TGCTGCTTTGGTATACTATTTTACACAACTAAGTTAATACTCAACTGTTTTATGGAATGTTGCAGACGATTAGATACTGGAAAGAGATATTTAGAATAATTTTTTTTCAAGAATTGATCCACATTTTACCATTTTTATATTCCATGTGAAACACTCACTTCTTATTATAAAAAGAAAACAAGTAATAATGTATAGTTACTGCTAAAAAAGAAGAAGCAATAATTTAAAAGATTTAATACAAAGGATCATGTAACTTTGAAGAGATACTATACCTTTCACTAGCTAGTTATCAAGTCAGCATTATTAGCTTGGTGTCTAAAAGAAACTGTAAGAAAATATTTTTAGTTCATGTATAAAACAAAGATGTTTCAGAATTATGTTGAGTCTGTATTTCCAACTTGTGTTCGTTATTGCTCCCAATCACTAAAAATAGAATGGAGAAAATAAAAAAAAAAATCTTCTATACAGTGAAAAGAACAACATCCAAAGTTTAGTTCAAAAACATCACAATGAAAATTGTCCTTAAAAGAAGCAGTACAATGATACTATATTTTGTTAACATTTGAAAAGGAAATGAACAAGTTTCTTTCTATTTGGGAAGACTGGCTGCAGATGCAGGTTTTTGGAAACTGAAATATGTTTCAATACTTTCTATCTCTTTTAGTTTTTGTTTTGACTGAAATTGTTTTTCAACCCCTCACAGAGATCATATGCCTTTAGAAAATGCCTATTACTCTTGTAGAAATAAAAGCATTGAAAAGCAATGAACCAGATCTTATTTCTGTAAGTCACAGGGATTGTTGTCCCTGAGTTGACTGAAAGTAACTTTAGCCCTCATGAATAGTCACATATACCAATGAACCGTGAGACTGGATTACGTCACAAGTTACTTGGGATACTCTTTTAAACAGGTGCAGTAGCTGAAATTCCCTACATTCTAATTTAAAACTGAAATTAATACGTTAGGTACTGAATGTCAGAAAGCAGCTTAGCCAGCAGTTCTGTTGCAAGTTTTATACGATATATTTGAGCTATTTTGTGTGAATGACAGATCTCCTGTTTAATGTTCCTATAAATGAAAGAAACATTTGTAGTATGAAATTGTTTTCTAAAAGTTAATCAGCATTGCAATGAGCTACAAAAAATCCCAAAGGCCAGCAGAAGTTTACTTATCCATAGTGTAAGTTATTCTGTATAATGCGTGTGAAGATCCACTGAAAATTTGCCTCTGTGTGTTTATTTAGGACAACAGCTTTGCCATTATCTCCTTCAGTCTTTAATGTAAGTCAGCCAGACAGGATCACAGAAACCTTATTTATTGGCCTTGATCTCCAGCTAGGTTCTGGAATATTTATCAGGAGGAAACATCCCTCAGTTTCCGAGGAATTGCCTCTCTGAGTATAGATTATTTTGCTAAGGTATCTCATTCTAGCAGTACCTAGTGTCATTTTCTTCACTGGGGATGAATCACAAACAACTACAGCATTCACCTCCTCCTCCTTCAAACACAGAGATATTTCATTTGCCACTGGTATAAGACATATTTTCAATCAAAGACACCGCAATGCCCAAGCTTATATTTTTCTAAATCCTCCTGCTTGTGAGATATCCAGCTGTGTTGATGTCTGAATTGTCAGAAAGTGTCCATAACAAAAAGATTATGTTTCAAAAACATCTGAAAAACGTTTGTATGCAAATTAACTGCACTGCACAAAGAAGCAAAAAATAGGTGTCTGTAATACCCTTCCTTGTCTCCTCTGTGCTGTATTTATATTTCAAATAAAATCTTATCTTGTATTAAAATTAAAATTTCTGATATCATTAACAATGGAAAAAGAGGTAAAAACTAAAAAAAAATATTTTTATTCAGAAATATTTTCACTGGAAATTATTTCTCTTATAAAGGTAGCACAATTTAAATTTGATGATAAAACACTTTTTTTGTAAATAGATAATTATCAAGGAGAATATGAGGGCATAAAAAATTATTAGAATAATATGCATTCTCGAGGGCACATACTAGAGATTTTGAAAAGTTTTATACGATTGTAATCTTTGCATCTCCTTTGGTTATGGAAGGACAGATGGCAGGTGTCATTTGATGGGAAGAATTGAATATGGTAAGAGGGATGCTGTGGTTAATAGTTTTATGAGAAGCACACCAATTAACATATAGAAGATAAGTACTAGAAAAATCAGGAAAAAAAAGTAGTATAACGATTAATTTTGCTTGTCTTGCAGAAGGGATGAGAGAAACAGAAAAGCAAAATACCTCAGAGAAATTACAGAAAGCTGTGAAGTGCCTCAGCCAAATGAACGAAAAGATAAGCGCATACAATTAATAGCCCAGAAAAAGTGAATCAAGGCACAAACAAAATGATGGATTTTTCTCCTCTGTAATAGCATAGAAAATATTTAGCAATGGTCAATCAGTGTTGAAAGAAGATCAAAATCTAATAAAATGTCTGACAAATTTCCTAGTGTATCCTTCTTGATACTGTTGAATACAATCTTTTGTCTCTCATCTAAGTCATAATCATGGCTAGCTCTTACCACTGTTGAGAGCAGAGCCTGCTGATACACAAGGTCAAGGTCACATTTCTGTGCAGATTAGCCACATGTGTATTGTCTCATCATAAATTGCATAAGGAGGACATCTGAAATTGACAGCAGTTAATACTGCCTCAAAGAAAGCTACGTAATTCAAAGGAATTTGAAGAGAGTTAGAATAGAATTAACAGAGTATAGAAGTCCATTACTTTTGCCAACTCAAAAGCTTCTGTGCACATCTAAATGTCAACTAATGGAAATTCTAAATCAGGCTATTTCAGTTCCTGATAAAGCTGTCTTCCATGTAATGCTAGCTTTTAGAACCCTGAATGATTTTTGGCATAGGTAAACTTCAGAGGTTTGACATTAGGTTTTAAAACTATGAAGTTCTTTGAAAAATAAATTTGATAACTAATGAGTAATTTATCTGAATTTTACATATGTGACAATGGTTTTCATTCACATTTCTATAAAAAGATCCATTTTTCTCTAGAGTGATTGTCTCCTGTAAACTTATAAACGGTGGACCTCAGACTGAACAGGTTCAGATTAATGCAATTTACCATACAAGGGTGTTCTATATGAAAAGGAGACATAACCCCCGATATAGCAGTACATATGACCAGATATCTGTGCATCTCCCTCAAAGTACAAATACTATATTCGGTGCAGAGCTCTGTGTTCTAGAGCCATTAAACTGTTGAAAATGCTTTTTCTTTTGCCATGCTTCAATGGGAAGATAATGCTGCTTCTGTGCATGGATTGACAGAGTAATGGGTTAGAAGAAACCTGCAGAGATCATCTAATCCAACCTTTTGTTTACAGCAGGCCTAGTTTGATACAATTGCTCCAGGCCTTGGGACTGAGTGTTGAATACCACCAGTGATGTACATCTCACAGTATCTCTGGGTCCTAATTCCTGTATTTGATTGATCATGATTAAAAGTGCTTTTTTTAATAGCTTACTAGAATTTCTTAGAAATTCTCAGATTGCTCATTGTCTCTAGTCTGTCCAGTTCCTGGCTTCATTGGGACTGGGCCTGGACTCTGACTTCACCTTCTCTGGGTTCTCCAGCCAAGTAGTAGCAGACACCTATAAGGTATTGTGCTGTAAACCAGTGGGAGAAATAAACCCAACTTGGAGAGACCACAAGTCAGAGCTACAATTTTACTGAAAAGATGACAGTACATGCAGTGACATAAGATAACAAAAACTGATTTGACCCAAAAGAACAAAGAACAACCCAGCCCCCCTTGGACAGGAAGAGCACAGTGCTTGTGAGCTGCTGCCCCAGCACTCTGTGGTGCCCCTGGGTGCAGAGCAGAAGGAAAGGAAAATCTGGGAGTTGGAATGATGGTCCTGTGGAAGACAGCAGTTCTATTGGAGAAATGGTAGCAGTCTCCTCAAGAGCCGTAGACACAGTCCTTCCAGAGTTCTGTTCTCCCTCTGGGTTCGGTAAGGAGGTACCCCAGTCTCAAACTCCAAGGATTATATATCCCCAGTACCTCCCCCAGGGCAGGGAGTTCACAATGGTTGTTTTATCTCTGTGAGTCCTAGGATATTTTGAATCCTTTGATGATGTGGGCCATTGTGTGCCTATTGTGTCAGTGAAGCTGGGTCCATTAGCAGGGAGGGCCCCTCCAACTGGGTGTGGAGGTGTTTCTCTTTCCTTATCTGTTGTGGCCTGATGCCGCGGTGCCTCCCTCAGATGGCTGCCCTCTGAATTCCGATCCCAGCCCTGGCTAGCTTGCAGCCATGCCAAGGGGCAACGAGATAGGTGTTTGGGCACCAAGCAGCGAAAAGCCCCTCCACAGGAGAGGACAGACCACTCGGCGACTCAGGAGAGCCTAGCTAGGTGGTACGCCCTACCCACATATCCTGCGCAGGGACCCTGTGTGTGGACTAGTTCGCCTAACCCTAGCTAGGACTCCAGGAGAGGAAGACCTGAAGCTACCGCCAAATGAAGAGGCAGGAGGCAGCTCTCAAGGGTTGGGTGAAACAAAGAAGCAGATTATTCAGGGGTCAGATCCCCAAGCCAACCAACCCAGGAGAGCCCCTAGCAGCTTCGTGCAGGGGTTTTTATTTAGAGTAGAACGGTGCGGGGAGAGGGGGAAAAAGACAATCAGGGAACAGAGAAGGAGGGGACTGGAGTTGATAGACAAGAGCAGAAGCCAGAGGCCTTCCACTCAAGCCTATCAGGGACCGAGTAACTTGGATTGACAGGGAAAAGTCTGGAAGAAGGGGAAGAGTCAGGGTACATATATGGAATGGGATAGGAGGGGTCAGGAAGGGGTACAACTTGTGGGTGTGGATAGGATTCTGAGGGGAACCAACTGGGAAGGGAAGGAAAGGGGAGACTGGAGCAGTCCATTTACAATTGATTGTAACTGGGGATAACAGAACTTTACAGAGAAATACAAATATATATACAAAACCAAGAAATGCACCACCACAGCCTGAGGTGTGAAGTGTGCTCTGAGCAGCTGTTACGAAATGATTTATCATTAACAGTTCGTCAGGAATGACATAGACAGTTTTGGTTATACCTTCATAGTGATAAACCAGTCCCAGCCCCTGTAACTATGACAGGTATCTCAGAAGCCATTTTTAATCCAAGGAGAACTACCTTAGCTCCCTCAGACTTTGTCTATCTAGGCCCTGAGGGCATTAACAGACCTTACTGGTCCTGAACGTCTTCATCTGCCCATGAACCCATGTGTGTACAAGAATGATTGCCTTGTCTTTCCCAACTCTCAAATACATATTCACCTCAGTCTTTCTTGTAGTTACCCAAAGCTGTTGATAGAGTGTCTAAGATCAACAGACAGGAGAGATGAGAAGTCAAAGTAGTAGTGGAAAGAATAGGGAGATCAATTTCTTACCATTTTCACCTTTGATGAAGAAACTTATAGAGATAACTGTTTGGAAAATGGTCTATCCTATTTGAGAACTCACTCTTGGTTTGTCATGGTCTTTGATGTAGTTTTGTCCTTAACTTCCACTTGACTTTTATTCAGGTACTGTAAGTAGTCAAACATCTATTGTTTTGATATAATGGGAAAGGGCGGGGTGTGAAGTTTGATTCACGGACTGAAATCAGGATCGAAGACAATCAGAGACTGAAGACAATTTATTGAGTATTACAACAAGCTTTATATTCCTTACAGCCTAGCTCAGTAATTCCCACCAATTTATGCTGCGTCTCCCTAGAACAATGGTACAAGTTCTTATTAACTAATAATTACAGTTCTTAGCAACAATCTCTAGGGTGCGGTATCTCATTCAATATTGTGCAGTTCCAGTTCTTTTAGGCTTCTTTATGTTCTCCATGGTGGTTGCCTCCATCAAGCACAGAGAGTTCATTGGCAGACCCCTACAGTGGGGAAGCTATGCAAAAGCACTTCTTATTGAAACCTGTGACTAAAGGCTGCTATTCTCTACTTCCAGTTGTTTTCACTCCTACTGCTAGCTATTGATGTGAGATTGATTTACAAAACAACAGCTTAAGCACACTACACAGGAAGATCCTAGTGTCTGTTGGAAATCTTCTTCTGTAACAAGAAGTGGAATTGAAATTTATGACACTACAGCTAGTACCAGTGTTCAATATTTACACTATGCTGAAAATAGTTTGGACACTACAACTAGGCCTGATTATTAGCGGTGTTCCTCAGTAAACTGTATCTATACCTGTACGCTTGTCAGCATGCAGAAAATGGTCTTTATTGTCCTTCAATTTCATTCTTGTTACTTTAAACCAGGTCAATATCAGGGAATTGGAAGGCATTATATAAGTAGAAACAAAAGTCAGAAAATAATTTTTGTTTTAGAAAATTAATTGTTTGTTTACAATTATTTGTGGTGCAAGGTGAGGAATAAATATGCAATAACAAATGAGGAACAATATTTATATAAACTACAGCACAATATAGCACAGTTACCAGTTCTTCATACCCAGTTTTGAAGTAGTAGACCATTGTAACTAGGCACCCCCTAAAAAAGCTGCACTTTTTCTGTTGTTTTGTGCATTAGATAGCTCCACCTGTGCTATTATGTGCAGCTTCATTAGATTGTGATACAGCTCTGTGTCAGTAAATGGGCATTTATGTGACTGCCTGGGGCTCCTATTACTATCACGCTCTTCAGGCCTTTCCAGCCAGTTCATTCAGGGGCAACTGCTGTGCTTCTGACAGATCATTGCTAGAGACATCCTGAGCCTCAGGTTATTAGGGCATTACTTCACATAATAGGATTTAAAAGTCTCTCTATATATAGATAATGTACCTACATGTATGTGTATGTAGTTTTTCCTTAAATCCTTTCTCTAATATGTATATAAATACACCAGCATTATTGATGGGGTTATTGGGGCAGGACTGGGAGGAAGTCGGAGGCATTGTTGGTGGAACAGTAACAATTTTTCCCTTCATCAGTGTTGGTGGCTCTTAGATTTCACTACTGTTTTTCCCCCCCTCTTATTTTTTAAAAATAATACAAAACATACATATAAATATAAATGTACAGCTGTTCTCTCACAATCAGCTCAAGCTTCTGCTTAAAAGTTAACTGGATCAAAATTTTCAGATAGTAAGTGTAATAACATTTAGATAAAATTAATTTTCAGTGGTGTGCATGCTGGAACATTTATCTCTGGTTAATGAAAGTGAAAATGTGTCAGTCTATTTGAAACTGTTTTATTAGAGTTATATGCATCAACACAAAGGAGATAAGGAATCACTTGTGAAACATTTATCTCCTTTCAGAGATAGAAAGGGATGTGCTAGTGACTAAACAGCAGAAAAGCAAATGGACTCAGTTTTGAAGTTCAGGTCTATTTTCTTTGTCCTTTTTCTGCACTGTATCTCATTTAAGCCTTTGAAATAAGGATGTAGAAAGATCAGCAGGTACTGTGAGACTTTTACACATAAACATAAACTACTCATGTCTCTCTGCCTTCCACAGATATCTAGTCAGATGAAATGAAACAGATTTATGCTGCTGACCAAGTAGGTCTAAACTGTAACCTTTGCCTGTGTGACACTTTTCTTAGTCAATTTTGTCTCTTTCATTTTCTTCACTTCCAATAATTTGCAGTTTTGTCTGGAAAAATTCCTGTTGGGAATGTTGGTGCAAGATGGCTACAGGCTGCTTTCATAGTTACTGCTTAACTACATAGTGCTCAGCTGAACTATCATGATGGGCTCTTCTGCCCATTTTTTTTGCTAAAGCATCAGATCTAAAAGAGTTAAATAATCACTTCAACTTTCTTTTCTACATCTCCTTTTAATTCTATATTTGCCAATGAGACTCAGGAAGCATAATATGATTTGGGAAAACAGTTCCATCTGTAAATGTTAGTCCGTATTGACAGGTGGTGTGAAGACAGAATAATAAGATTAGGAGCTCAGTAAGTTTATCCAGCAGTCTGCTGTATTCTGTCTTGAAAAAATGAAACCATATTTTAACCATTATAGTGAAAAAATGGAGCAAAACAAAAGCATGAAGATTATTTCTGCCATTAAAACGATTCTGTCAGAAAATTTACCTGGGGAATGGGAAGCTATGTCAAAGATTTCTTTAACAGTTTTGTCATAAGGAGAGGAGGACACATCAATATAAGCCATGCAAAATATAGGATAATAATATAAGAAAGTAACTATAATAGTTTCCTGCTTCTGTAAGGCCACAGATAACAAGGTAGTTATTTATACATTATCTGTGCCATGGAGACCTCAATCTACAGTAATTTGGTAGAGTAGACTGTGTGCAAGGGAAGAGAGGCAGGAGTAGGAAGGGAGATAAATCTCTGTATGAACACCAACATCCTGAAGAACAGGTAGGCACTCAGCAAGATCCTAGGTCTCACTTTTCACATATTTGCAAAGTTTGCCCTTTTCTTCATTTACCAAAACAAAAGACATAAAAATTTTGTAAGATAGTCCCTCTTCTTTGTAAAACCATTACATGATTTTTTGTATAGGCACTTACACTCTAGAAACAGTACATTTTCTTCTTTCTCCTTCTCACAGGAATGTAATTTTAAAAAAATATTAAAATTTAGTGATTTTGGAAAAAAAATTCATCACATTTTTAGTTTACCCTGTTATTTGTTTTGTCATTTTTAAAAACTCCTAGGTTTTGCAATCAAAATTCCCAGTAAAATCAAGGAAAAATTTACCCATTTACATACACTAGTCTGTAGATTCACAGTATTAATGAAGAGCAATATAGCTTTGATTCCAAATATAGATCAACCAAATATTTTTCTGAATCTTCCATGAGTCAGTAGAGAACTTTGGTTGCACACTAATTTTATCACCAGTTCTGAGGCATGTAGCAGTAGTTACATATTAACTGAACTCACACACTAATTCAGGATAACAGGGAGTAGAGTACAGGTGAAATACTTCACATAATATCGTTCATTAAAGTAATTATAATAAAAAACCAGACAGAAGTTGGAACAGCACCTAAAACGGGGCATATATTAAGTGTCTACTATAATATTATTGAGGAATTTAGTTTGACAAATAAAAGATAACTCTCTCTTGATAAAGGCAAAAGTGAAACAGAAGGGCATTTGTTTCCCTGTCACTGACTTACCTCTCTTACTTTTCCTTGTGTCTTCCTGTGACATGAAATACTTTCTTTTTGTAAATGTTATCCCAATGAAACTCTAACTTTATTCTTATTGGAGGATCTATTTCTGCTTATCCTTATTATAATTGCTTACTGTGTGAAAATAATCACAGAATCAGGGATTATGTTGAGTTGGAAGGAAGGATCATTGAGTCCAACTCCTGGCCCTGCACAGGACCATCCCCAAGAGTCACACCATGTGCCTGAAAGTATCATTCAAATCTTTCTTGAACTCTGTCAGGCTTGGTGCTGTGATCACTTCCCTGGGCCTGTTTCAGTGCCCAACCACTGTCTGGGTGAAGAATATCTAACCTAAAATACCTAAATTCAGACAATAGTCTCACATTCAGAATTATTACCATTAAAAGTGTGTATTATTTTTCTGTCTTAAGAGATATCTGTTTATAGTAGTGGTATAAGATTATCTATGCATTAGAAAACTAGAGCATTACTGTTAAAAATCTTCATACTGTTTAAATGGTAGGTAGTATTTGAGAGAATTCACTACAGTACTCTGAGTACTCAGTGTTTTTGTTTGGATGGTAGTATTTAAAGACTTTCAGTTTTGGAAGGGGGTACTTCAGCATTCAGTTTTAAGGGTAAGTGATCTTTAATATTGAATAAACTTTTTGGATTAATGAAAAGTAAGTGGGGCATCACACATGAAAATATAGGTAGCCTATTTCAGACCAGCTTAAAAAAATAAGCTGTGGTTTTAATCTGAAATGTAAGTGAATTGTTTACCAAGAAGTAAGAAGAAAAAAATTCTAATTTTTATCTCTGGGTAAAAAGGGTATTCAAAGGTAATTGTTTGGAGCTGGAACAGTGATTTTTTTTTTTTTTTTATCTCTTAGAATTTCTGTGCATTTGACTGCTGCACATTTGAAACTGCTGTTTATCATCTGTTATCGCCGCCCCCTCAGCAAGCCCCAGCTCCTTCTTCAGCCCAGGCTTAGTCTGCCTCGGAGCACGTGATAGGAGGGGGCACCTCTAGGCAAAAAGCCTCCGTGTCGCAGGAGGTCCACCTCAGAGGTGCTAAAAGGCTACAAGGTCTGTGTAGCTCCTTGCTAGCCCTCGAGGGTTAAGCCAGTAAATGGAGGATGAGGAAGACGTGGGCAGCTCTTCTTGGTTGAGAATATTTTAAGTTTATTTCTCTCTGGGGGCAACGTGGTCCCCAGAGGGTCCTAAGCTTAAGGAAGCAACCAAGGAAAGCTAAAACTACTTCCTGTGTGAAGACTCCTATAGAGGAGTTTAGCCAATGAGAAGGGAGGGGGCAAACTATTTGGAGAAGGGCAGGGGGGTTAACAGAATATTCCAACTTCAGGGGGTAACAGAGCTATATAATACAGAAATACATAATATAGAAACACATATTAATTACACACTACAACAGTCTGTGTCCCAAACAAGTGAATGATGAACATACTTGCTAAGAAATATGGAACTGAATGTATATATATCTTCCTGTAGTGTTGTGTAGTGAAAATGATGTGATGAAATGAAACTGTTAATAAAAACCCAGGTAGATTGACACTGAGTGGACACCAGGTGCCCACCAAGCCACTCTATCACTCCACCTCTTCAACAGGACAGGGCAGAAAAGTAAAAAGAAAGGTTCATGAGTCAGGGTAAGGGGAGGGAGATCACTCACTAGTTATCACCATGGAGAAAGCTAACTTATCTTGAGGAAATTAATTTAATGTATTGAAAGTCAGAATCAGAGTAGGATAATGAGAAATAAATTATTGCAGCCTTCCAATATTTCCAGTAGGTTTATAAAACAGACCAACAAACACTTTTTACGATGACCTGTAGTGGCAGAACCAGGGGCAAGAGATTTAATTTTGAAAGAAAGTAGATTTAGATTGGACCTAAGGAAGTAACATATTATGATAATACTGATGAGACACTGGAACAGACTGCCCAGAGAAGTAGTGGACATCCCACAACTGGAAGTGTGAAAGACCAGGTTGGATGGGTCTCTGAGCAACCTAGTCTAATGGAAGGTGTCACTGATCATGACAGAGTGTTGGATTTAATGATTTTCTATGATCTCTTTTAACTCAAGCATTCTATGATTCTATGAGTCTATGACTTTCTACTTTGACATACAACTTTCCCTGCTGCTGACATCTTCATTTGATTTTAATCTTCTTTGATAAGTCCATATTTCACATTCTACTTTGTACTCAATAGTCACTTCGTTGACTCTTTTTTCTCTGCTATTAGACTTAATCTTTCTCTACTCTCTTAATGCTAGGAATTATGAAGAAAAATACTCCAAAATGCAACTTCCTTTTTAATTCAAGAAATAAGTTGTCTATATTCATACACTTAACACAGGAACCTCACAGAATGCCAAATACTGATGTCAGTATTTGTCTCTACTGCAAAGAGAAGCTAATCTGGTAGTTTCATTTTCTCAGTTTGGAGATGGGACCAGAAACATTTCAGCTTCTGAATATTTCTTCCATTTACAATATGACAAATCCATCTTGGGAATACAATTTTTTTTCTCTTTTTTTTTTTTTTTTTTAATAAATTTTTCTTTTTTGTTTTTTTGTTTTTTGTTTTTTTTTTATGACGAAGTGTTTTCTGTAAAGAAAATTACTGTCTTCCACAAATTTATGTTGCGACTTCAGACCCTAGCAATTTCTTTCAGGTGTAAGGTCTGGCTCTCTTCACCTTAATAGAATGTCATTAACTTCCATCTGGCAAGAATCCAGTTTTACCATTTGAACAATAGAATACAACTGCAAACCATACGATATTTAAAATTATGCCAAACTGGTATGTATTGTAGAGTGTCACTACATATTATCTTGAACACTTCATTAAACCCTATCCTGAATATCAGTGTCCACTGGAAAAACATTTTTCATAGTGCAGATAAATTTGAAAGAGATCACGATTCTCACTTTAAAAACACATTATGTCAATCTGGTGACCCAACACTGTTTTTTTCAATCTTCTGATGTCACTGTTTCCATACCTCAAGCATAGTACTTCTAGTTAAAAATTATTGGAAGTTTGAAGATAATACGTAAAATTAAAGTTTTACTTCCAGGCAGAATTTGTGGAATATAGTACAGGAAAAATTTCCTGTAAATTACTGTGGCTACTTTGTTATACTTTTACATTCATAGGTGAATAAATCTGTGTTAAAATAACACACTGTGTGTCCAAGAAGACTTACCATCTGCAGATGCTCTGGAACTCTGATTGCATGTACTGGACTATTCATCCTCAATTACACTTGATGCAACAATCTCAGGAATACATATTTCATTTTACATTAAAATTTGAAACTTCCTGTGACTTTCACCTCCTCCTCATTTTTTTCCCTCATATCCAGACATTCAGTAATTCATGCTAATTCTGCTTCTTCTCCATCCTGGCAGTTTTGCAATTTCTCAGTAGCAGTCAACATCTCAGGTTCTGAAGACATACTCTTTTGCCCCTTTTCTTTTTGACTTTTTCTTTTCCTTCCTTGGTAAACTACTACAGTTATATCAATCCTTCTATACTAGTGCCTTTATGTAACAATAGAATATATTACTACTCACGTCTTTAAACTTAAAAATAATCTATGTCCTGATGCTCCCTGAAACCTTTGGGGAATATATTTTTATTTCCCATT
>WEIV01016661.1:797-12786 GCA_013390005.1 Calyptomena viridis | reverse complement strand
ATTGTCATCAATAACAATAACATGCCCAATATTCATATTTACTTTTAGCATGCTTAATAAGAGACAAGAAAATAAGATTGCTTGCATTCACTGAAATTCTATAAATCCAAACTAATTCACACTTTCTTTCTCTTCAATTAGCGAGCTAGAACATCACATATTTGAAAGAAAGAATGATTCTAAAGGGAAATACATATTATGGTCATGCTGAAAAACGAAAACTGAGAAAGACATCTGTAAAGGTAGATCCTTCTTGCCTTGAATGATAAAAGAAACATAATATGATCTTAATGATGGAAATTACACCAAAACTACTAGGTATAACTTAGCTATATAACCAGGAAGGGAATGTTTCCATTGTGACTAGCCTGAAAAACAAATACCAGGAAATCTGCAAAGCATTTGACACTGTCTCACACAGCATCCTTTTTTGTAAACCAGAGAGATGTAGATCTGATGGGTAGACCACTCAGTGGATAAAAAATGGACTGGATAACCACACTCAAAGAGTTTTGGCCAACAAATGGAGAGCAGTGACAAGTGGTGTTCTTAGAGCTTGGTATTGGGAAAGGCACATTTTAATGTCTTTTTTGGCAACATGGACAGTGGGATTGAATGCATCCTCAGCAGTTTTGCTGATGACTCCAAGCTGTGTAGTACCATCAACATGTTGGAGGAAAGGGATGTCATCCAGAAGGAAGTTGACAGGCTTGAAAAGTGGGCTCATGTGAACCTCATGATGTTCAACAAAACTAAGTGCAAAGTCCTGCACCTGGATCAGGACAATCCCAAGCACAAGCACATGCTGCATGGAGAATGGATCCAGAGCAGCCTTGGGGTGAAGGACTTAGGGGTGTTCATGGACTAGAAACTCAACATGACCTAGCAATGTGCACCTGCAGCCCAGAGATCCAAACGTATCCTGGGCTACTTGAAAAGAAACATGGCCAGCAGGCTCAGGAATATGATTCTGCCTTTGTGAGACTCCATTCTTGTGAGACCCTTACCTAGAGAATTGTGTCCAGCTCTTTGCCCCCAGACATAAGAAAGATGTGGACCTGTTTGAATGAGTTCAGAGGAGAGCCACTAAGATGATCAAAGGGCTGGGGCACCTCTCCTGTGAAGAAAGGCTGAGACAGCTGGAGTTGTTCTGCATGTAGAAGAGAAGGATTCAGGAAGACCTTATAGCAAGTATCTAAAGGGGTCTACAAGAAGGTTATGGAGAGGGACTTTTCACAAGAGCACTAGCAATAGGAAATGGGGAAATGAAGGAGGGTAAGTTTAGGTTATCTGNGGATCAGGACAATCCCAAGCACAAGCACATGCTGCATGGAGAATGGATCCAGAGCAGCCTTGGGGTGAAGGACTTAGGGGTGTTCATGGACTAGAAACTCAACATGACCTAGCAATGTGCACCTGCAGCCCAGAGATCCAAACGTATCCTGGGCTACTTGAAAAGAAACATGGCCAGCAGGCTCAGGAATATGATTCTGCCTTTGTGAGACTCCATTCTTGTGAGACCCTTACCTAGAGAATTGTGTCCAGCTCTTTGCCCCCAGACATAAGAAAGATGTGGACCTGTTTGAATGAGTTCAGAGGAGAGCCACTAAGATGATCAAAGGGCTGGGGCACCTCTCCTGTGAAGAAAGGCTGAGACAGCTGGAGTTGTTCTGCATGTAGAAGAGAAGGATTCAGGAAGACCTTATAGCAAGTATCTAAAGGGGTCTACAAGAAGGTTATGGAGAGGGACTTTTCACAAGAGCACTAGCAATAGGAAATGGGGAAATGAAGGAGGGTAAGTTTAGGTTATCTGTTAGGGAGAAATTCTTTACTGTGAGATTGGTGAGGCACAGGAACAGGTTGCCCAGATCCTTGCAAGTGCTCAAAACCAGTCTGGATGGGGTTCTGAGGAACCTGGTCTACTGGAACTAGGATTGGAACTAAATGATCTTTAAGATACCTTCCAACTCAGACCACTCTATTATTCCATGATTATAAAACTCACTAAACATTTTCTCATTAGGGGAAAGAGAGAAAAAGCATTTATAAGAATACATATCTACTAGTATGTATGTACCCAATGGTATCTGGAACCTAGGTAATAGATATACACATATATATACCCACATGCATAGATATATTTTATATAAAAAATATATTTAGACATGTGTAATAAGAATTGCACATACACATATATATGTACAGATATATTTGCATTGCATATATGTGGATGTATGATTTTGTATTCATACATATTGCTTTAAGGCTCTCCTTTTTCAGGCTAGGACATTTATTATTTCATTACTAATTTCATTATTTACTTTCAGCTCTCATTTGCCATAGTACCATAATTTTATTTGGTTGGATGGTTTGGAGGGTTGCTGGTTTCTTCTTTGGTTTTTATTTTAAATTGCATTTTGTTGAACAGCTATAGTCTAACTTTATGTTTTGCTTCATAAGCATTTGTGAACTATTTTTAATTTCAAAAACCACAGGTTTTACATATTTTTCTTTGGTATAGGCTGCTTGGAAAGCCTCATCTTTCTTCTGAGGATAAGATTGAATACCCAATTAACAAAATATATGCAATATATTCTACTGTTGCAAGGCTTCAAGATCTGATGTTGTGGATTTTTACTCTTTTCCAACTTTCCAAATACCTATTTGTGCATTTGTTATTTAAAACATACATTTTACCTCCTTACATACCCACACTGATATGATGAGTTTTTTGTATGTTCAGGTCACACACAAGCTTACTCCTGCTTCCCTCTAGACTATTCTTTGAGAAACCCAGCCTTAACTGCTCATTAATAGGACCACATTTTTTTTCTTTTCAGGTTTTGGATAATGGGTCAAACAGAATGTTGCCTGTATATGACTATTTGTATATGCATGTATAAATTACTTTGCTTTTCTTATATTGATGGTTTTTGTTTGCTTCTTTATTTATTTTTTCATAGTACAGTATATACATCTCCCTCCAGATTTAAGTGTTTAGGGTCTAGATTAATGTCTATTCACACAGTACACCTTTATTCCATTATATAGATTTATATTACACCCTGACAGTTCTTGTATGGTAGGTATAAGGTATTTCAATCTTTACATAAAATTCTACTGACTACATGTCAATTTAATAAGCAGGTAATTGGATCCTAAATTTGAGCTTGGTGGAAATCTGAAGTTGCAAGAAGTGGGTTTTTAGAAAGCTATTTTTCCACAACAAATTATTCAGAGAGTAAAAACACTACAGTGCATTTTCCCCAGCATAGAAGTAACTACTGTTCCTTCTGTAGCACGAATAGATGAACAAGGACATTTTAACTTTGAGAAGCCATGGCTCCCTTGAATATGAACTGGCAGTACCTGAATGCACTATCCAAAGGTCAGGGATGGCCTTTTGTGATTAGCTGTTTTCTCTACAAAATTGAGGAGGAGAAAAAAAATAAAAAGGCATCTTCCCAAATATCTGATATCTGCAACCTTGCAATCTTCGATGAAAATTCACACTTTGTGGATTTGGGTGTTTTGCTGGCTTCTCTTTTGCTGTAATTCAAACTCCCATTTTTTTTCTAAAAGCTTTCTTAACTTTCTATCAGCTCTGCCTACTTGAAACTGTAAAAGAAGTTGCATTAGTCACAGACATTAATGTCAATGTATTTCTACAAGATGGTAACACTTACTGCTAGTGCCAGAAGAATTACTGATTTTCTCTGTGAGCTTTAAGATCAATATTACCAAAAAAAAAAAAACCAAAACAATTAAATGATGCTAAACAAAGCAGCAGACTGCACATCATCAGACGTGTTGTTAACTTTAGAGGTGTGTTAAACTTGTGATAAAATCAAAAGAGAAACAGCAGAAAGCCACTCATTAAATCTCTATCAAGAACTCATAGTTGAAAGACTACAAGATAAATTTTCTTTTGTCTATTAAGCAGCTTGAAGGGGTCATTAAGAAAAGGATTTCTCCTAAAGAGCAGGATCAGTTAGAGTTGGCCTGGCATAAGGTGTAAACTCATTAGACCACAAGTACTTTCTTCCTTTCCAAGTGCTTGTTGAGCAAATTAATCTGTGTGTACTATACCATAGTGAATCCAGAAAATTAAAAAGATCTGAACACTGAAAATTAGCAAAAGATATAACAAGATGGCACTTTTTCTATTCTGTCCTCAATGCTTCAGGTGTTATTTTTCTTTTCATAAGTTGTCCATTGTATGTAAAAATGATCTTTGTACATTAAATATCAGGATACGTAAACTAGGAATTTTCTACATAAATAGTTTCTGAATGAAAACTATTTCACTATCACAATCAAAAAATTCTGAATGAAAACAGTACAGTCTTATCTTACAATTTTCATCATATTTCTGAATGACACAAGAGCTGACTATGTACATTTGAAATAGGTCGAGTTTTCAAATCCTTCTAACATTCAACATAGTTTCTGCTTCCACTTCCTCTACTAGCCCTCACCCTTCAAAGGGTATTGAAAAATAAATAAAAAAAGAGTCAGAATATTTCACTTTTGACAAGACTATGTGTCTCTAACTTGGAACTAGAACCAGCTAGTTTTTCTGGTTTATTTTCCCAAGTAGCTCAGCTTATCACAGGCAGGAGGCAAAGAAGTTTTCACATCATTAAAGCTTAGAAAAATTGGAAAAAAGTAGGAAACAGGTATATCATGGAACACACAAAATAATTTTTAAGGCACAGATTAGTGACAGTTCTCTCACATTAAAGTGTTTATTTTGTCTTAGATTAGATATTTTTAAATTTCTTCTGAATAATTTATCAGATGACTAAACTTTTGTGTCACAGAACTAATATTTCTTTTCAAAATTTCATGGTCTATATATAAGAATGGTCCTTTCTACATTTCAATGTTACTTCTGAAGCAAATATTACACCAGTGGGCTACATGAACTGAATTTCTTTTTCTTATGGATTTACTGTCAACGAAACTTCAAGACTCATCTGTTATTGAATGACACTAAGTATCTTTAAAATATTGGCTAAGAAATATTTTCCTAGGAAAGTACCCCTGGCTATTTGAAAGCTCTTCTCTACCAAAATGCATATATATTCTTAGCTACTCATACCCCTGCTGCAAAAAGACCATAACCAAATAAACAAATTGGAGGTGCAGGAAATTCAGGGCAGATTCTCTGAGGGAATATCAGTTTAACTTTGGAATTTTCAGTCAGATTTTCACAGATACTTTTGGTATTCTGGGATACAAAATTATGTACATGCCTGTTCTGGCTTGGCGTGGCTTTTTTTGCCATTTATCCTGCACAAGGAAACTATTTTCTGCTACGTCCCTCTCCTTTGAAAAATGCTCATTCACTTTTATTTACAAACAGGATTTTCCTGGATGATACATAGTGCTTTGGTTTTGTTGACAAGGTGGTATTCAATCATAGGTTGGAATAGATAATCTAGTTTTAATGATTCTGTGAACCTTAATGATTCTGTGAATAAAATCTTTTATAACCTTAATGATTCTATGAATAAAATCAGTAAATATTCACTGATGGACCAATTTTGCATCATGTGTGGCGATGATGAAAATGCTTTACAGTATATTTAAACTTTCCTGTCTAAGCTTTGAGAATAAGTCTGGTGAGATCAGACTATACTGTGAAACTCTGAATTAATTCAGTTCTGGTCACTCTCAAAAAAACATCATCAAAATAGAAGGCTTTTCCTTCAGTATTTTCAGCAGAGTGTCATTCATTCTTTATGAAGGGAATACAATTAAATAATCACTATTACTAGTTTTTCTTTAAATAAAAAACATCTTGATTTTATTTAGTTGTATATCAGTTTAGACTGATTTTCCTTATCTTCAGAAAGGCCTTGCAGAGAGAGCTAGACAAATTAGAGGGCTAGGCAATCACCAGCAGCATGAAGTTCAACAAAGGAAAGTGCCAGATTCTGCACCTGGAATGGGGTAACACATACAGACTAGGGGATGAGATGCTGCAAAGAAGTGCCATGGAAAGGGACCTGGAGGTTCTGATTGATAGCAAGGTGAATATGAGTCAGCAGTGCCCTGGCAACCAGGAGGGCCAACCATGTCCTGGGGGGGCATCAGGCAAAGCATCGCCAGTCATTTGAGGGAGGGGATTGTTCCATTCTGCCCTGCACTGGTGCGGCCTCACCTTGGACACTGTGTGCAGTTTTGTGCACCACAATATAAGAAAGATGTAAAGCTATTATAAAGTGTCCAAATGGCTATGAAGATGATGAAGAGTCTAGATGGTAAGCCATTAAAGAAGCAGCTGAAACCACTTGACCTGTTTAGCTTAAAGAGGAGACTGAGGGGATATCTCATCATGGTCCACAGTGAAGTGGAACAGCAGGTGTCAATCTCTTTCCTCTGGTGATCAGCTACAGGAGCCAAGGAAATGTTATGAGATCGTGCCAGGGAAGGTTTAGACAGGATGTTAGGAAGGTGCTCTCCACTCAGAGGGTGATTTGGCACTGGAACCGGCTCCACGCAGAAGTGGTCATGACATAAAGCCTTCCAGAGTTCAAAAAGTGTTTGGACAATGCTCTCAGGCACATGGTGTGACTCTTGAGGTTGTCCTGTACAGGGTGAAGAATTGGACTTCAATCCTTCAATCTTTGTGGGTGCCTTCTAATGCAGGATATTCTATGATTTTATGATCTTAAAATCTGGCTTCTACACAAGTGAAAGAAATGTAAAATGGAAACAAAGAGGTAAGAACTGATTGTACAGAGGGAAGTGAGAACTCATCTCTTAGAGAGAGAGAGAGAAGAATTTAAAGGAATTAAACAATCTGTGGACAGATTATTTTAGATAGTGTTTTTAAATGTAATGTCTTTCATTATCTTTATGTGTCTGTAGTGTTTTTACTGAGAAGAAATGAATTGTGATCAGTAAAAGTTCTCCAGTCAATCACGTCTTAAAATATTATCCATTTTATTTAACTTCTTCATATTGTCTTATTTCATAACAATTGTCTTTCAATTAGAGTTGAATCTTTTACTATTTTAAAAACAAGTTAAAAAACCCCACAAAATATGTAGATTCAATATACAGTGTCATATGCATTTTTTCACTTGTGACAATATGATATGCAATCTCCAGCATCCTCACAGGGGGAAGTGGAATGGCAAATATCAATCTCTTCACTGTCATGACCAGAGACAGGACTGGAGGAAATTATATGAGTCTGAGTAAGGGGAGGTTTAAGTCGGATATTAGGAAAAGGTTTTTCACCCAGAGGGTGGCTGAACACTGGAACAGCTCCCCAGGGAAGTGGTCACAGCACCAAGCCTGACAGAGTTCAAGAAGCATTTGGACAATACTCTCAGGCACATGGTGTGACTCTTGGAGTGTCCTGCACAGGACCAAGAGTTGGATTCAACAATCCTGATAGGTCCCTTCCAACTCAGAATATTCTATGATTCTATGATAATTTTTCAAATTTTAAACAAAGACTAAATATATGGTTCTAAAAATTCAGCAGTACCTGAGAACCTCTATGCTTTTTTATTTAAAATTATTCAGTAAGGCTTTCTGGTTGAACATCAAGGTTATGCAAAGTCTTAAGCAAGAATTTGCTCATAAAGTTCATCAGTATGATGAACTTTCCCAGAAGACACAGGAATTCAGGCACACCTTTTAGTCTGTTGTATTTCTTTCTTTCCTTTTTATTCTCAGGAAGTAGAAATGTATTGCTGTACCAGCTATGATCCATTCCACCAATAAATTTCTGTCTTTCAACTGAGTACTAACACAGACATTAAAAAGCAACTCAGAAAAATGAGAGCAGTAACCAAATTTATGCCTGTACCCTACCCAATCCCCACACACAGTAACCTAAGATACGGAGTTTGTTTTGGTCTCATTTTTGACAATTGGCATCCTGCACTTCATATCTTCTATGAAAATGGGTATTTTTTAAATTCACAGACCATGTATTTTAGCTCATAAGAACAAAATTATTATGATAAATGCTGTTTATTTCTAAGGACCTAAAAGGTACAATGAAATTAGAATCAAGGTGGGGGAGCAGGGAGCGCAGGTGTTGATGTGTAAATAGTACATTTTTCCTGTGAGTTGTGGCTTTATGGGGAGAGGTAAAAAAGTGAACAGGATGTGGAGAAATTATTGAATCACTTCTATCAAATTAAATTCAAATAAACAAGACCAGGTGCTATATCAAAATGCAATAGAGCTGATTCAGTTTCTTTCATTAATGAACTTAGTTTTCATGTAGATGTTGAGGTTACCAGACCTGGTCATTCATCTGCAAGCTGTGCTTGAAATCTTTTAAATTTGCAATGCAGAAAGGTCCAATAAGTATATTGTGTATACAGTTTGCCAAAGAGCATTATTTACGCATTGTTTACACATTATTTACACATTGAAAAGAACAGTTGTAAAATGATTTGTGGATGCATTTTGCAAAAAGACAGAGACAGAATTTTTTTCATACCTATCTGAAATGTGATGAAACAAGGCACATGAGCTGTGTGAAACTATCCACTCTTATACATCATGTTGCAAGTCATCTGAGAGCTAGGTGTTCGGGCACTTCTGAATTGGAAAAAATGTATGAGCTGCAGCATGTTGTTTATTTCACCACCAAGCCTGAGCGAACAAGTCCCTCTGGGCTTCTGTGTTGCAGATCAGAAGGTGTCATTTAATAGCAGAATTTTCCATCAAATTTAAAGTGAGAAGGAAAAAGATGACATCAGTGAGAAAAATGAAGGTAAAAGATGTGGTGTGTACTTCATTGTTTTTCTTACACTATTTTAGCACCCTAAGGCAATAAGAAGAAGAGGTTCCTGTTCTGCCTACTTTGCGCAAACAGTTCAAGAAGTGTTCACACAGCTTATAAAAGTTTTCATAAGGGAAGCTTCTCTGGGCCTTCTCTCACTCTTTGACTCTAATTTTTGTCTTTGATTCCTCCTTTGTTAAACATATTTACTTAAAATGCCTAATAAATGTGTTTCTTTTCATCTCTTCTTTACTAGACCAGTTTTTAACATAGAGAATTACTACACACCTGAAAACCCACTACAGTCTTGAAGAACTCCATGGCCTAAATTCCTATCTGCTAAGATAAAAATTAAGTAAAACAGGTCTTTCCATGCTACAAGAAAGCTAGTAGAGGGAATCAAAGGGAAGTTTCCATTTTACACTGATTTGCATAACTGTCTAGGTGTATTCTGTGAATTACTCTTACGGGTTTTTCCCCCACAGAGATTTTTAAGCTCCAGTCTACCAGAATGAATACTGACTGAGTTGCACCTAACAGTCCCTTGTTTTCAAGGGACTGTTAAATTTGAAATTTCTGAAGAAAAGAGTCATCTAGGCTCTCTCTAAAATCAATAGAGAGAAATGGGCTTTTAGTGTGCTCTGATAGTGGTCTGAAAATCTATTTATTACCAATAAACAGAAACAGGCACTTCAGGACTGCAATTCATTGAATCCTGATGTAGATACCTGAAAAAGATAAATTACTTACTCAAGCTGAGTTATTCTATACTTAGAGTTGTATTACTCCATAGAGTCTAGAAAGAGGTTGTGCTTTCAGATGTACATATCAAATTTGTAGATTTTGAACTTTAGGAGATAACGAGCCCTTTTAGTTTTGGGAATCATAGTAAAATTTTTTCCACTTAACATTCTTCCACAAAACATATATATCACAATTTCTCTTGATTCATAGAAAGCATTTTCTTCTGTGGTGCTGTTTTTGGTACAGAGAAAAATGAAGATGTTCATAAATGTTTTGCAATGTAAGGAGTTTTGAAAGTCTTCAAATCTTAAATATGTCTATTACACAGTTTCATATGACAAGAAGATTTCACTACAGAAAAGTTTTTCTTTAAGCATTATTCCACCATGTTTCTCTCTGTAAGGTGTATTCAGCTTTTGTGGCTAATTGATTTCTTCTGAAGACAGAAGAAACATAACAGAAATTTGTGGATTACACCAAGGTGGTTTCATTTCCTTTGTAAAGAAAATTCGAGTATAGAAATAAAACTGCATCCTATAATAGTTTTTTCAGTGTCCATACTCTGATTTAACTAGCTCTTTTGTTTCTTTTCTGGTATCAATTAACCAATAGTAGGCAAGTCTTAAAAGTGCCAAAAAAGTACAAAACTTGATCAGTATTTCATAGGGGTACTGTAGCTAGCCTGCAGTTTTGACTTAAAAGATGACAACAACACTTTCAAGTAGTCATTTCAAATGACTCTAAATATTTCACTGCAAAAATCTCAATTTCTACATAACTTCAAATAAGTATCCACTGATGTATGGGTATTTCCAATCTTTTTTTAGGGGAAAAAAAATGTTGAGGCAGAAGAAAATGAGACAGATTCATTTTAGAATGACATAGATAATTTTAGAATTCATCAACACATCAAATTTCTGAAACTAATTTTACTTCAATGATTAATCTTGAAATTAAAATTATTCTTTTTTATGTATTTACTTATAATATTTTAAGATTCAATGCTAGTTTGTATAATCTACCTTCTATTTTCTTCAAGACAAAATAACACTTTTCAAAAGGTGAGCTTTTTCTCTTTAACAATAACTTTACTGTCTTTCTCTGAGTCATAAAAGTTTTTTATTTTTTATTATTTTATTTCAAGATTTTCTTCTCATTAGTATACAAACCATGCATTTCTTGAGAAGGGTGTCTAGGAACAGGCTGCAGGCTATATCTGCTATATCAGATGTTTTCTGCTTTGACTTTCAGCCTTTTTTAAAGAGTATTTACTCATAAATTTAAAATCTGATCTATTAAATTTCAACATCTCTTTCCTGTACCCACAAGCAGTCACAATCCATCAAGGTTTTTTTGTGTTTTTTAAGAGAAGACAATTACAGAACTATAAAACAATGAAATCTATTGCATGTGGTTCCTGAATACACCCACAAGGTTTTCAGTTCATATTTTGTAGCATAAAAACTTCTCTGTTGCCTCTACTTATTTATTTCTATCAACTTCCTATTCTTGCTTTCTTCACTGGATCTCTCTATCAAATTTGCATTGACCACTTGGGTAAAATGCTAACTCTGTTAAAGCCATTTAATTTCAGAGACCAAACACCTTAATAGCCTCTGATGTGCTATTTCAGCCATTTGTGTAAGTGCTTCTTCTGCTGTTTCCATCAAAATAGGCTTCATTAGTGAAGATCTACTATTTCAATTTTTTAGGTTAAGCCAGTTGGTTTAGACAGGCATGGGTTTTCAGTAATATCATCATGGCTAAGCTTCTTGAACGAATATACAGGAAGGTCTCTACCCATGCTTGCTACAAGTGCGCTGATGGCTAAAAAGGCCAATGAAGGATAGACTAGTCTGGGTACAAAAGGCACAGAGAAAAGTCTCCTTCGGCGGTATTGACAAGGCACAGTTCTTTCTGTGTTGTCTTTTCTCCTTGAGACTAATTCTATGTGAGTTTTCAAAGGAGGCAGCAGTGTTATAGATGGTGTGTCTCCATGTCTCCCGATTTGAGGCCAAAGTGGACCACTGATGGTAGTCAGTATGGCCAAGACTGAGGTGTTGTTTCAGGGAGTCCTTATATCTCCTCTTTGGGGCTCCTCTATTGCAGCAGCCAGTGGCAAGTTCACCATAAAGCACAATCTTAGGGAGGCGATGATCCTCCATCCTGGAAATGTGCCCTGCACAGCGCAGTTGCGTTCTCAACAGCATGGCCTCGATACTGGTGACCTCTGCCTGCTCAAGGACGGTAACATTAGTCAGTCCAGTGGATGTTTAGGATTGTACAGAGGCAGCGCTGATGGAACTGCTCGAGAAGTTGCAGGTGATGGCGGTAGACGACCCATGATTCAGATCCATATAAAAGAGTAGACAGTACAATGTCTCTATAAAAACTAATCTTTGTACTTTTCTTCAGGTGTTTGTTGCACCAGACTCTTTTATGAAGCTTCCCGAAAGCTCTGTATACCTTTGCTAACCTGTTGTC
>WEIV01016660.1:58716-83457 GCA_013390005.1 Calyptomena viridis | reverse complement strand
GACCGGAGCCCCGCGCTGCCGGCAAAGCCGGTCCGGTTGCCCGCGGCCTCGGAGGCAGCGCGGCTGGGGCTCCCTCCATGTTCGTTCCCTTCCTCAGGGGGAAACCTGCGGCCCGAGGCTTCCAGCCGGTGGTGCGGAAGCTGGAGGTGGGATGGAAGTAGTGGCGTGAGGATTCCGCGCCTGCACCGAAACAATTAGAAAGGAAAGAGGCTGGAATCGATGTTGGTGTGCGCCTCTGGCAGTTCCCTATGGCAGCTGCGGACCCCCAGGTCCTGGCCTTGGCTGCTCAGGTCACTGAGAGCAGAGAACAGGACATCCCCCTGCTGCTGCTGAAGTTAAAGGGTAATTAGTGCTCTTCCTAAAATAAAAGGATGAGCTGATGTACTACAGACAGTCCTTCTTCCTTCTGCCTCTTTGAATACTGAAGGCTTTTCTGAATATTTCTGGCAGGGCTGGAGACTCTGTAAGGTCGATGATGCAGCTTTTCCTGAGGGTGGCACTGAGTGGCATTTGGCTTGGCAGCAATAATGAGGATGAGCTGGAGAGCAAATGGACACAAGTTTTTTCTGCCTCTCGGCTCTCCTGATGGTGCGGGCCCTTGCCCTGCTGGTACGGGCAGGGATCTTGCACTTGGTCAGATTTTTCTCCCAGTGCTTTTGGGCAGAGAGCCAGAGTGGTTGTCAGTGTTCAGGTTTTAACTCTTACCATAGAAATGTAATCTGTGTGACTGCCCTGCCTTCCCTCCTGCCACCCAGCCACTGCTCACAGGAATGGTCGGAACAAGTCAGGTCCTGTTCTAAATTGGGATGTAATTATAAGGAAGCTATATGTTTCCCAGTGGTTGTGGTTTTATCTGGCCTAGGAAATTCATACAAATGGGCCATATCCCAGGTAATGTATGTTTTGCAACTAAATGTGTAGAGAGAAAACCTAAGTTTAGCTATCCTTCCCAATTGTCATATAGCCTTATAAATGGATTGTAGCTGTAGGAGCAAAACATGCTGACAGGTTATTTTATACTGTTGTTAGTACTTTTACAATTATTTTAATCCTGGCTCTGTGTACACATATGTTTTAGTAAAAGAAAAAAAATTTTGCACATCAGAATCTTACTCTCCTCTTTGTCTCTCTCCTGCTTTCTTCCCACAGGAATTTTAAGCAGCCCTTCCTTGGGATGTGAAGAATCTAAAAAAATTAAGCAAGATATATATGACTATGGTCTTACTCAGTACTGCTTGCTGGTCCTTAAGCAAGACCACTCTCGACTGCAGGGAGGCTGGGCTACTGCTGCCCAGCTGGCAAAGATATTAAGGTAAAAAAAAGCTAAGAAGTTTTCTTCTAGTTTTCTTTCTCTCCTTTCATCTTGCGCTTTCTCTTTTCAAGCTGTAATACATTGGCTTCCATCCAGAACAAGGCTTGTTGTTCAGGAAAGGCCAGGGTTAAAGTGCAGGGAGCAGTCAAGAGCAGAGGGGTCAGGCATAGCCTAATTGGTCCTGTTTAATTCATTTGCATTGTGTTTCATTGAGTTGGGTAAACTGTGTGGTGGGAACAGGGTTTGTGTTGGCTTCACCTTTTTTTGTGGACAGTACTCATCAGTGCAACAGTTCTTACCCAGTAATTGCTAATTTTGAATTGTAGTTATTTAAAAAGTTTTGTTCGCTTAGATTTCGTCTTGTGAAGGTCTTCAACCTGATTGACTCACAGCTTGGACTGACTGTATTTAAATATCTATTTAATACACCTATTTTAAGTATCTATTTACATTTTTAAATGTAGTGGATGACACGGTTCATACAGATTAGATAACTTGATGTAGTGATATTGTGAAGATGGCATTGTCAAATTTAATTTGTAGCTAATAAATAAGAAAACTTTAAATGCAAATCCGCAGTGATCCAATCTCAATTTTAAATGGCAGGAAAAATAATACATTTTAAATTTTCCCCAAGTTGTACTTGGTTTTGGCTTAACTAGGAAGCAAAATTCTAAGGCATGAAGTAATTAGACAACCATCTCTTATTTATGCCATATCTGCAGTATGAATTTTTAATGCGAGGAATTTCAGTAAGAGATGCAAGATTTATCACCAGAGGAGTGTGATACTTAATTCATCCCCAATAAAGTATTTCAGTCTGCAGAGAATACTGAAATTTATTTTAGCTGTAAATATGTCCTTTTGTAACTAGATGAATCTCAGCTTCATGCCTAGAATTTGCTTTCCAAGGGCTTTGGTAAAAAAAGCTTTACATGAGCATATTCCCAAAAAGCTAACAAAGCCTAGATAAGACATCAGATAGCAAAATCCATAAGAAATCGGGAAGACTCTTGTTGCACTGGTGCCTGTGCTGAGTGCAGAACTGAAAATCTTCCCAGTTGTAAAACATGCAGTTTCTTGTAAAAAGTCTTCCAGAAACAACTGACGTGTTTGCAGTGAGTAAAATAAGAGCTGAGATCTGAGGAACTGATTTCTAGCCCACATCTTCCTCAGCTAGAGAAAAGTTCTAGACAGGCTTGCTGAAGATTTCATGATAAATAGTATTTTTTATACATATTTCTATTGTCTGATATGCACCCCCTTCATCATCAGGCTTCTTTTATCAATTTTTTGTCTACCTTTCTATTTTGCCTTTTTTTTTTCTTCTTTATGACCATCAGAGCCCTTCCCTAGCATATGGAACAAGCCTGAACAGATCTTTTGATGCTAAAGGAGAAAGTGCCTCGGATATGTTTTAAACTGAAAAATGCCATATAAGTAGTAGTATGGTTTCCAGCCTGCCAGTGATTCCTCTTCCTTTGGAGGCAGCCACCTTGGAGCCAGTCACAGCAGTCAGCTCTTGTTCAGCGGTGAATTGTCCCGTGCCAGTGAAGCATTTCTTCTCTGATGACGTGACATTCATTCAAAGCTGCTCAAACAGGCCTTTGACTATTTAGGTTGATGGTTTTTTCTCCTTCCTTTTTTTTTCTTTTCCATTTCAGTCATTGTTGTGTAGGGCTAGAGATGAAAGAAGATCCCGAGGAATTTTACAAGAAGTTTCTTCCTTCAGCTGTAGACAACCTGCTGGTCTTGGGAAAACGCTTGCAAGCACGATTTATCCGAGCAATCAAGGTATTTAAATTTCAGAGTTAAAAGAGGAGAGAACCTCTACAAACTTTTCAAGGTCATCTATTGGATAGGTAGGATATTATTCTAGGGACGCTGTATTATGAAAATTTATTTTCCAGAAATTACAATAGTTTTTCTTATGCCTTGGAGCTTTGAAACTGAAATCTGTCATTGTTTGTGACATGTCATTGCAGTGTTCAGTCCATAACTTGTGCAAAGCCAGTTTGTTACCATAGGTCTGTTTAGAAAGTTTGGCTATTACTTTTCACAAGATTTAAGAGTAGACAGAAGGAATGCAATTATAAGTAGGATTGAAGAATTACAGCAGTATAATAGGGAAAATAAAACCTTATAAAAGACAGCATCCCAGTCACGGTAGTGTCTTAACTTTGCATATCATTATTTCAGCCTTTGTAATGACTTGGTTCCCACTGCTTTTATTCAGGTTTACAAAAAATGGCTTACAAAGTCTTAAGGTTCTAAATCAGATTTGTTGAAGTTTGTTTTGCTGTACAATTTCTGCTGCAAAATTGGCAAAAAAATTCCAAGAATGCTCACTGCTTCTGAACCTGCACATTGGGAATGCCAAAAGCAGACTTTGTGAATTTATGAATTTAAACACTTTCTCACATTCTCCTCCCTCTTTTCAGGGAAGAAGGGTTTTGCCCAGTGAGGTTCCCTCATGCCTCTGAAGCATTCTAATGTCTAGAATCAGAAGGGAAAAGCCCAACAAACAAAACCTATGTGTAATTTAAATAACCAGCCTCATGGATTCTGACAGTTTCTTTTAGTATCCCCGTTTCCCCATATTATCTCATTTTTTGGCTCCCTGGCTTCTTGCTCTTAGTCAAAGTTTTCCTACAAAGTATTCTGACAGACACCACCAACAGTCAGTTTTCAGAAGGCATCAGTGTGGTAAGGTACATTCTGCTAGTCCAATACTTGAGAAGTGCTTTTAGTGCTTAAGAAGGAAGCTTCCTGAAAGACATCCCAGGAAACTCAAGTCTTATCCACAATATGTAATTTCCCCCACACTTTCTTATTATGTCTCAGCCTACATGCTACTTGAGTCATGCTTGTGGGCAAAGATTTCTTTTGAATGCAGATGCAGTCTTCATTATAATTAGTACTTTGTCTTTTAAACTTTGTGGTCTCAGAGGTGACTGGGCAGCCAGACTTGGTGCTTGCTCAGTGGAATTTTGGAAATCCCACTGTTCCAGTGGAGATTCATAGTTTGTTCTGCCCTCATTTGCTTGTTGTACGAGTCTTTGAAGTCAAGGGAAGTACTGAAATAGCTTTCAGAAACTGTCATGTTGCCAAAACACAGAAGAGATAATATTACAGCTTAATTTATTGCTGTTATTTTGTATCTCTCCTTGTCAGTAAGGACCAAATACAAAGTTAAACCTTGACTGATGGCTGCGACTTAGAGCACGGAGCTCGGGAATAGGCTTTCCTTAGTTTCATTTGCGGAGGCTCAAGTAATGTGGAAGATATCAGGCCATGTGTTTTATAACAACATTTGTTAGCAATTCAGTACTATCAGCCCCTTTGCTGTCCTCTCCCCCCCCAAGATTCTAAATTTCCAGTGGCCTGTGGCTCACACCTGGAATACAGACTCCGGACTGTGCATCTGTATGTGCATTCACATTCTAAAACCTTAAGTCCTACTGGTCACAGGGGAGCACTGGAGACCTCTTGTGTGAAGAGAGGCTGAGAGAGATGGGGTCGTTCAGCATGAAGAAGAGAAGTCTCTGAGGAGACC
Source organism: Calyptomena viridis (assembly GCA_013390005.1). Classification (NCBI taxonomy): domain Eukaryota; kingdom Metazoa; phylum Chordata; class Aves; order Passeriformes; family Eurylaimidae; genus Calyptomena; species Calyptomena viridis. The sequence goes on along the minus strand of WEIV01016660.1, from coordinate 78,589 downwards.
TTATGTCACCTCCCAGTATCTAAAGGGGCTACAAGAAAGATGGAGAGGGACTTTTTACAAGGGCATGTAGTGACAGGACAAGGGGTGATGGCTTCACACTGAAAGAGAGGGGTTTACATTATATATTGGAAAGAAATTCCATGCTGTCAGGGTGGTAAAACAGTGGAACAAGTTGCCCAGAGAAGCCGTGGGTGTCCCATCCCTGGAAGTGTTCAAGGCCAAGTTGGATGGGGCGTTGAGCAACCTGGATTAGTGGAAAGTGTCGCTGCCAGAGGCAGGGGGGTTGGAACTAGATGATCTTTAAGGTCCCTTCCAACTCAACAATTACACGATTGATTCTATGGATTTTCCAGTCCAGTGTTGTCACAGGCAAGCACATAACGTAGTCTGTTTGGCAAATGGATCAAATTTCAGCTTAATAGTGGTTTGATGTTTGCTCCCAGACCTCCAACTATGAAGTGCTTCTGAAGCTTCACCAAACCAGTTTTTAGGAACCTTTTCTATTTTGACTGTGTCCTTGGCCCCTTTGTACCTTTTTTTCCCCTTTTCTTTAATTTTAAGTAATATATTTCTCACTTTGTGTATTAAATCTATGATGCATTTTTACTGAATTATTATTTGTCTTCTTATCTCTCCTATGCTATCAAATATGTTTAAGAAGTAAACAAGACTTCTCTGTCCTTGTTATGATTTTTTTATGAATGAATGCTTTTACTTTTTTAGTATATGAAGATTTTCTTGATTTATCTCTGACGTCAAAGGAATCACAAGTTGGGGTTTTTTCTTTGACTGGTTCCTACAGTTTCACTGAAATCGTTTGGGAATCTGGTGGAGTTTTGATCTCCAGATTCCTGAGGCATACTGTCCTTTTCACTGCATCAAACTGCAGTCCTTAGTGAAGATACACGTCTTTACCTACTTCTCTTTTATTTAGGATAAAGAAAAACAAGATTTTCTACACTGGTTCCAAACAGTAACCGATGCCATCTGCTGGCTGTTCGGTGGGCATGTTCAACTAGCAGCATGTGGTAAGGGAAATGTCAACCCATAAAACATCTGAACATTTATTTATGCCAACTACAGGTATCAAGAATCACTCTTAAGCTAATCTCCACCTAGTCTTCTAAATTTGGGTAGATGGTAAATTAATCTCTTAAAGTATTCAGTTCAACAGCAATATCTAAAATGGAATCCAACCACTAAAGGGAAATACTCAAGAGTTCCCCTTCTAGTCTTTCAGAGACAAATGTTAGAAGTGTCTTCCTGTAATTTGCCTTTAAAAAATATGGGGTTTTTCCCCAATAAGAGACAGTCGATCTTTTTCCTGTGTGTGATTAAAATGTGCAGAAATTTGACCAGAGTATGTTGCTGGCCCTGAAGAGTGGTCAGGGTTGGAAATAGATTTCTGGAGCTGTTGCCATGCTGGGAAATTTTACAAATACCTAACAAATTTCACTATACATTTCTGACCAAAATAAGCTTTCCATTAAACCAATGTTAATCATGCTGATTTTAAAAAGCAGGATTTGGTTTTTTGCTTCTTGTACAGAACAAAAACCTAAGGATCATAAGATGTGTAAATAAAAATACAGCCAGAAAAATTACTGAATATGTAGACAGTGATACAATGGGATAAAAAAGATGATGTTTTAATGACATCAGTGGATTTGCATTAAATAACCTGCTGTAACAAACTGTCAAGGTTGAAGTCCCTAACTTTTTTGGATATTGTCACCCCAGTGCTAACTCCACAGTTGTAATAAGAAACTGGTACTAGTGTAACAAAAGATTTTAGAGCTTTTATTCCATTGCAGCTTCAGTGCCTAGGAAAATCCAAAGGCAGGAAAAAAAAGAGCTCATCCTGTTTTTTGGATCTTGAAGTAGTTTACTTATTTCAGTGAGTTTCAGTGTAAAAATTATAAATGAGGGAGTTTGTTCCAGAAACAGTATCTGATTTTACTTGCTATGGCTTATTCTCCATAATGAAGTTTATTTGCTTTATGGTATTTTCATGTCTGGTTCTGATTGTGTAATTTCTTGTTTGCTTGGTTTTGGTTTTTTTGCAGTACTGCAAAATGATCGCTTCCTGCAGTTGTTAATAACAGATGATGTTGAAACTGCAATTATAATGATGTCTGTTTTACACAATATTTTGAGGCTCAATAGGTCAGTTGTTTTCATATAATTATTTTTCTGAATTATAAATTTAAAACTGGTTCATTACTGCTTGATAAAATAAAACTTCTTCATATACAAGAATTGTTGTTTTGTTGGTTAGATTATTTTTCCCCTAGTTTTTGTTGTAGAAATAGAAAAAAATTTTAAAAATGGGGGTTTTAGCTGGTTACATTGGGGGAGTGGGAATTGATTGATTGAAATGATAGTACTGCCTGGATCAGGTTGCTGGCCCAGCTAACTGGGTGTGTTGGCTTGCTGTATGAGCTGCCATATCTAAAAATAATCACTGTTAAAAAGTTCGTGGCTTTTAATTAACACTTCTATTCCCTCTCCCCATTTTTCCTTTCTTCTTTTTAAAGTTCTGCCTTCCTTCAAATTGATAAGGAGACCCTTCACTCTGTTTTGGATGAACTTGTTTATAAGCTTTCATCTACCACCAATCCTGCTGTAGGAGGTTCTGCCACAAAACTGTTGGTGGTGGTGGCAAAATTGTGCAAACAGCTTGTGCAGTTACTCACAACCCGCTACAAAGGTTTGTAAACATACGTGGGACCCGTCACTCAGCCTCCTCTTACAGTCACGGTAGGAGTGCAAAGATGGAGGTTTCCCATCTTGTTTCAATAACTGTCCAATATGGGTGGAAACTACAGTGCTGTGTTGCTTTTTCTGGACCAGATGAGCAGCTTTGCCAACCTTTTGCCTACAGAATTGAGAGGGGAGAGCTTCCTTTTGGTATGAAATTTAAGTGTAGCATGCCTAAGGTTGGTATCACATTGTGGGTTCTTGTGAAGCTGCTTTGATGGTTTGATCATCCCAGCTGTAAAATGCTGGCTTGTCTGAAGAGGTGCAAGTCTCCATCAAAAGATTGTACTTTGTTTTGCTCTAGAATCACAATATGCCACAGTAATTTATAAACTCTTCATCTGTCTTCTGTACATGTTTTTTCTTTCCACTAGGAAAAGAAAAAAAATTGGGTTTTTTCCTGTGTTCTTTTTTCAGTTAGAATCCTTATGTTAATTTTCATGCAGGTTTGGAATCCTTTAGATAGTTTGAGGAATAACAGCAACAAAGAAAGAATCGTAGCATTTCCACCATCTGTCCATCTCACTGAAGTCACTTGGCTTGACAGAGCCTCGGAGCTGTTGGCAGTGTGAGGTGCTTCAGTGTAAGCTTTGCCAGGGCAGACAGCGTGCCTGGGGTGAGGACATCACCTGAACCTCACAGCTCCAAGGCCAGCACAGCCTTTATGTCAGGTTTCCAAGGGGGCCTGGTCTTTTTGTCTGTGCGAGCTGACACACCTGAGAAGCACACTTGAGGTACTGCCTACCAGTAGCTGAAAGGTGTGTATGGCTGTGGAGTCTGTACAGAAACTGGAAAGTGGTTGTGTCGGACCCACAGCACATCTGTGAGGGAGTTGCCTTGTGTAGCCCGACCACCTGCTTTTGCAGGGCTCAGGCAGCCCCACTGATTCCATTTAGAGTCTCACCTGTCTCTCTCCTCTCATCATCTTTCCAAAATGGTCCTTGTGGTGCCACAGAGGTGCCATTTTGGTTTGTATGGGGGACTTGGTGCTCCATATCCAGATCCTATAAGTATATATGAGTGTTGGAGTTGCGTAGTGTATGAATATGCTCATGGACAATGATTTGAAGATGGAAGAGTTACTTGAGCCTCCAGTTCTTCAGGAGGCTATGCAAACATGTGCCTACTTCCTGTCCTCTTTCCTCTTCCCTCCAACTCCCTGCAGAGCTCTTGGGCTCTGGGATTTGTCAGATACAAAGCTTTTAGGCTTTTAGTATGTGTTACTGTTTACTTGCACAGGGAGGGGGTGTGTGTTTTGGGGGATTTTGTGTGTTTTGGGGGATTTTTTGTGTGTTTTGTGTGTGATTCTTAGCTACTGCAGGCCAAAAAGCTGTTTTGTCTCATGGATTGGATGTGTGTGTGCTCACAGACTGCTATGCAGATAACACATCAAACAATTCTGGTTATAAATGTATAACTTTTATTACAAAAAATATGAAAACAGTGCTAACAACACCCAGCACTTCTGTGGTGTTTTACATTCATTGATGATGGTGTTCACCTCTAGTTTTCCTTTGCACATAGAATCAGATTTTATTTGTTGACTCCAGTTGGTTACTTTGAAATCTTGAAAAGAAAAATTCACCTTAGTGATATCACATGTTGTTTCCTTTTCCTGTAGGACTAAAAGGGCTTTTAAATAAGCGGTGGATTGGCAAAGGATTTGACAAGGACCTCAATCAACTCTTGGACATGCTGTATTTGGAACAAACCAATGGAAAAGGAGAAATGCAGGTGATTAAGTTTAATGAGACTTTAATATGTGAAATCTTAGTTATATGCTATTTGTATATGTTTAGAATTGATTTGTCTCACTTCCATAACACTTTTTGTATAATAAAAATAACTGTGTTATTTTTTCACTATGGATCCTTAAATTTTGTATTTATTATTTCTTCCTTTTCTTAAAAAAAACATCAAGAAATTGCCCAGTGATTAAGATATGGGACTGTGACTTGAGAGATAGACTTTCTGTGAGATTCACCATACATTCCAATACAGCTGAAGGGGAAAAGACTTAATTATTTTGCTAACTGTAAAATAAACATAACTGTATCTGCTTTTCTCGCATCAGTGTTACAAATTTAGATCTCTGAATTCTAGGCAGCATTCACATAGAATTAAGTCATATAGAGAAAATATGCACTAAGGACACCACCTGGGCTGTGATCTCAATAAAAGAGACAATATGTGTTTTATGAGCTTCTTAAAAAATTTTACATGGAGGTTTCTCAGAGACAATACTTCAAAGGAAATCAGAGTTATGTTTGTAAAGACCTGCTTTCATCTTCAACAGAGTAGGGTGTTTTGTGTTTCAGTTGGTTTGCGGTTTTTTTTTAATCCATGTAAGAATAGAATTAATTTTTTTCCACGTTTGCATTTCAGTGACTTCTGATCATACTGCAAATGTAACATTTTCCTGCTGCTAATTCTCCAAACTTGTCTTTTTGTCCTCTCTAGAATAGGTGTTTTGATTGAATCGCTATTTGAAATATCAAGTGCTTCAGGTGTTTTCAAGACAAACTTCTAACATTGATTTTATACATATATTTGTGCTGTAGATTAATTTGTTTGCCACAAAAGCATCAATACAGGTGATCAGATGAGCTGCCTTTGGGGCAAATATGAGGTTCATGATAACTGTCTTACAAGACCTTAAATTCCCCAAGCTATACAAATTTGATGCATTTGAAAACTGCTGGGTTTTGGCCAAAAGTTGAGATTGTCCAAATATGAAAGCAGTAATAAAGTGGTTTTATATGCATAGAAGATATTCTACCAACTGTTTTATTAATTTCAGAAGCAGCATCAAGCAGCTTGTGTAATCCAGGCTATGTGGAGGGGATTTCAGACAAGGAAAAGACTGAAAAAGCTACCCCAAGCAGTGATCACTTTACAGAGAAGCTTCAGGTAAACAGCATGGCTTTGTGAAAACCAGTAAATAGTAGAATCTAGTAAGAAGGGTATGGGTCGGGTTTTCTTAGGTCACAGAGTGACAGGAAAAATTCAGGTCATCTAATCCAATGTCCTGTTTAAAGTAGGCCCAGCCTCAAAATGGAATCTGACTCCTCAGGGCCATAATCCAGTTTTGGAGGTCTCCAAGGATGGAGATCCCACCATCTCACTTGATCCATTTCCTGGTGCTGGATGATTTGCCTTGTGAAGAATTCTTCCATTACAGGCAGAGGGAATTTCCTTGTTGTACTCTTTACCAGTGTCTCTTGTTCTTTGTCCAAGCACCTCCATGAGTCTGGCTGTGTCTGTTCTATAACACTTATGTAGCGGAAGACAGAAATTAGATTTGCCTTCCTTTTGGCTAAACAAACCTCACCTGCCCTTTTATGTCCTACGTGCCACAGCCCTAACTGTCTGTGTTTGGACAGTCTCTGTCCCTCCTGTTTGTCAGTATCTTCCACTGGGAGTCTCAGTGGAATGTGACCAATATTCCAGATGGGCCCTCAGGAGTGCTGAGTAAAGGCAAATAATGTTCTTTGACCTGCTGCCTCTGCGTGTGCAGCCCACTCTGCCATAGCCTTTGCTCCTGCAAGGGCACACTGCTGGCTCATCTTCAGCCTGTAATCCCACCAGGAACCCCAGGTCCTTTTCATTGGAGCTGCTGTCCAGGTGGTCGGTGCCCAACCTGTACCGTTCATGAGGTTATTTTGTACCAAGTGTAGAATTTCCCATTTGAACTTCATGTGGTTTCTGTTAACTCATTTTTTGTGTTGGTGGAAGTTTCTGTGAGTGTCAGCCCTGCCCTGTGTGGGAGACAGCGATGTAAAGTCAAGGAAAATGACATCCACTTCTCATCCCTCATCCACAGAGCCAGTCATCTCATCACAGAATGCAATCAGGCTGGTCAAACATGATTTGCCTGTGATAAATCTATGCTGGCTATTCCCATTCACCTTCCTGTCCTTCCTGGAAATACCTTCCCTGAGAATTCATTCCTATGGCCTAAGCCCTAGGCTGACCCTTCATCTTGAAGATGCCTTTTTCCAATCAGCTGTTATTTCTGAAACATAAAGGTAATGTAATGCCAATATGAACTGTTTCACTACAGATTCTTTTACCAGAAACATCCAAACAATGTGCTTTTCCAACAGTACCAAACTGCCACTCCTGGTGCCAAAAGCTCCAACTGTCCCTTTCCCAGCTGCCAGACTTCTCCATGAAAAAACTTACTTCTGTGATGCTTTTATGTTTTCTGTGTAAAAATTTGTAGCATATGGAAAACTGAAAGTGTAGCATGGGATTACACTGAGTAGCACTAGCATATGATGTACTGGTGGCAGAACAGTTAACTGGTTCACCATTAACTTGACACAAAATTGCACTGTAAATTAAATGTGCTGTCCTGGAGTTTCCACATGGCCAGAGTGCTGCAGAAGGCCCATAATGCTTGCTCAGTATAATGATTGCAAGATCTTGTTCTTCATGAATTTTTGAAATCTTTGAGTCCCAGAAGTGAAGTCACCTCAGTGGCCTAGAAATAGTATCCTCTGCCTTGGAGCAGCACAGAAGAATGAAGCTGTGTAAATAATGCTTGTCTTGAAGTAAGATTTCAGCACTAATGTTAGCACTTGCTAGGCTAACTCTTCTGAGAAATTTAGTGTGAATTCACCATAGATTAAGGGATCTAAATCAAGTTCAGACTCCACAGCAGGTTTTTTTCAAACTTTTTTGCACATGTTGAGCATTACTGCGTCAAAACTAGATCTTAGAGATCAATGTCAAACCACATTGCATTGTGAACAAGGTATTAGAAAGCAAACAGTTATGATTTGTTGTCTAGACTGGCATTAAGAAAATATTGGACTATCTGAACTGTACTCTTTAAATTCTGGAAGATTTGCAGGGGCAAGTACTGTGTCTGTTGAGGGACACTAGTCACTGCACCTTTTGTGCTAAAATGCCAAGAATGACATCCTTGTCACTCCTATTTACTCCACCATACACTTCAAGCTGATATTCCTGCCCCCATCAGGCACCTTACAAGCCTGGAAGCAAAACTCATAGCCCAAAAAATTTGGGTGTTGGGCCAAGACATAACATGGTAAAGCAGAAGGGAAAGTGTGGTTAGGCTATTGGCAGTCAACAAACTGCTTGACTGCCTTGTGTCATGTTTTCAATATTGCAAGCATCAATGTGTGCTTCTTAAGTGTTTAAATGGACTTTTGAAAAGGTTTGTTTAATACTGAAAGAAATGGAAACTTATTAATGTCCTTACAGTTTTGTGTTCAAGGCTGTCAGTCCCAGTGTTCTGAGCAAATACAGTAACTGTACAGCTCCAGTGTTGGTTTTCTTCTGTCTGGGTCAAAACTGCTGTTAGCATTACACTGAAAAATAGTGTTTGGGATACTGTAAACTTGATTTTGGAAGAGCTTTCAAGAGGAATTTTTATTTTTTAACAGTCAGGGGCTGGTTATATTCACAGATTTATTTTAGAACAAGTGTGGTTAAATACTGCTAAGGTTGAAACTCCAAACTTGGCTCAGCTGCAGCTGCAGTGGAAGATCTTAAACTCTGCAAGTTATAAACTTCTGAAACTGGTTTCAGAAATGTCTCCTATTAAAGCCTGTACTCTCCCCTTGAAGTCAGTTCACTGTTACATAACTAATTGTAAGACTGTTAAAATGGCAGTAATTTGTATTAATCATGCATCAAAAATGAAACCATTTTATTTATATAAAGCTTGGATCTCCCTCTGAACAGAAGTAAAACATACACAGAGGCATTTCCCTCTCACTGTGTGGTCTTGTGCAAGCAAATACGTCTTATCACTAGGAAGAACAGAGAATGAAGAAGAGCATGTGTTTTGCAGACTACATGGGAAAGAATCACTATCAAAGAAACATTTAAATACCTGACAGACACTATTGGTAGTTTCACAAATGTGCATCTTGTAGTTTTCAACCTAGTGAAGCTTATAAGAATCTATAGGGAAAATATTAATCATTTTATCAAGAAAATACCATCAAAAGTCCTGTTTGTTCCTGTGACTTCATTCATTTTAGAAATATAATATTGGGATTCCCCAGACTAAAAATGCAAAGACTGACAGCTCCAATTTGCAGAAATGTGTGGGCTGAAAACCCCTGGTTTCCTTGAAACTATCCTGATATAATCACATATATCATGATCTATCTCTGTAGGTGTGTGGACACACTTCAAGTCTGCATTACAGTTGTAGAGGATTATGGTCAGTCAGATTGTGGTGGAGGCTTTTCAGTTAGGGTAAGGTCTTTAAATCAAGAGCATCTGTTTTACACAACAGCTTCCATTCCATCTTTCCCCACCCAGTTATGGAGACTGAAGAAAAAGTATGGTTGGTGTAAAAATTACAACTCAGTTTATACCAGTGATGGGAAACACAAATGTTCCATAGTAGTGTGAGTCTAAAGGTATGTGACATGCAGCAGTACCAAAATTGCTGGACATTAGTTCTAGTCTATGGACTTTTTTTCTCATTTCTGGCACTCCTTATACCTGTGCTCTGTCCATTGGTTTTCTTTCCTAATGCTTAAAGCACTTCTTCATTATTCCTGGAAAAGTGCTAGAGGAGAGCAGAACTCAGGGTTGTGGGCCCAGTGTGGGTACTCAGGTCCTGAGCGGGCAGGTGATTTTGCTGCAGTAGGAGCAGAGAAATCACATTGTTACATCACTGGGGGGTAAACTTGTAACATCTCAGGCATTAAGCTGCTAAGGAGTTCAGATCCTTTGGGGTGAGAAGAGACAGTGAAGGAAGTCCTAGCTCACACCTCGTCATACTTGACTGAGATCATGCTGAAGTGGTCTTGGTAATTATTAGTATTGGTACATCGCTATATTAAGTATTTATATATTAGTCTCTATACTGATATGTTAGTGTATATATGACTGAGGTACAGGCTGTTGTTAGCTTAAACATTCCAGGGCTAGTTGCACAGTTTTCACTTGTCTAATCTGACACATCTGCTGGGGCTTTTGCAGTGCTAGGCATAGCAGGGCAACATCCTAACAACAAATCTAGTACAGATCAGGAAGAATTTGCAGGAAAATTCTTTCCTGGTGTTCTGTTAACAAAATCGATGGAGAACATGTGTCAGCCTGCATTTTCTGGAGAAAAAGAATCCTTTCAAATGTAAGAAGTGAGGCTTGGCAGTCAACATTCTGATCTAGTCTTTCAGTCAGTACAAAAATAATAGTATGTATTATGGGAAGCAGGTGCCACGCAAGCTGATGGATGGACTGGAAAAGGTGCCTACTGGAGCAGATGTTGCTTTACCTCTTCCTCAGATGATGGAATCAAGATTGTTCCAGTTCATACTGGCTGTGCATGTCCCACATGGAGCATTGTTCCCTTATCCTTAGCAAAAACTTATCCTTTGATTTCACAGATTGGCTCACAGTTTTTTGTGGGTATAAGATAGTGTGGTAATTTGTTAGTTTGCAGGCATTTTGTCATAGTTTGATGTGGTTCTGCAGCCAACAGCTGGGATGGCAGATTATTTTGTGGATTTCCTTTCTTGATGCTGGACTGTTTAACACAAAAAGAAACAGAGGTAATTTAAAGAAATGCACAACTTAAGGTAATTGTTAATGTACTTGTGTATTTCAGGGCTAAACGGGAACGGGAGCTGCAACATTTAACAAAGCAGAAGGAAGATGAGGCTCTAAAACTGCAAATGCAACTTCAGAGACAGAGGGCCATGAGACTCTTCCATGAAAGACAGCTGGCCTTGCTGGAAAGAGTCCATGCCAGTATGATTTATATTAAACTACAGCACAAGATTGAACTGTCTGGGACTCCTCAGAAACAGTTTACCAAAATATATTTCCTAATCTTGCATTTCTGTTTGCACTGTAGTCTTACTGTCTCTTCTACTGACCCAACCATCTGAAAGAGAACATGCTAATTCCCCCAGGGCTCAGTAACTACTGATCAAGATCTGCTGCCTTCAAAATGGTGCAAGAGAAAATGAGAGACAGTTTTCTTGTGTAACAAAGCTCCACTGCAGCTACAAGTCTGCGAGACACAGCCCACAGCTAGTGGACCTTGAGGAAGAGGGGTTTTTAACTGAGAGCACCCAAGCTTCTTTAGTACTATCTAGTTTGAGGATTAACCATGTAAATTGTTAAGAATCCTAACCCACAGTCGTATAACTGGATTTTTGTTACATTTGTAGGTCAAGTAAATAAATACATGGAGGAAGTGGAGGAGAAATCAGCATTAACTATCCAGAGATTCTGGCGAGGGTACAGAGCAAGAATAATTTTTCACCAACAGAAACAATCTCTTAAGGAATATAAAGCAGCTGTCATCATTCAAAGAGCAGTAAGTATATATACTATGTTCTAACATTAGCTAGGACTGAGTGGATTGTTGTGATGCCTCAAAAAAACCAGTTTATTCTCTTAATGTAGCTACAACTCATTTAAAAAATTACTCAGAGGCTGATAGTCTAAAGCCACAAGTTGCTTAAAAGGGTTAAGCCTTGTATAGGTTACAAAGTCTAATACAGTCTTGTAACTAAAATACAAGAGCTGCTACTTTGAAACCTAAGGTTGGAATGTCACCACACTACAGATGAGTCAGTAACTTATTATGCCTGTTGTTACTATTTAGTATTCATGCTGACCTTGTATGTCACCTTTTCAGCATCGTAGCTGCATTTAGGCTTTTACAGGTGCCGTACTGAAACGTTTTTTTTTCTCTGAATGATTACAAACAGAGCAAGAAGGCAAACTTCCTGTCTGTGATTGTCATATTCTTATATGTTCTTTACAAAGGCTTGTAAATTCTTGGAAAAACGAAGAAGGAGGAGACCTCTCTCTCTTTGGAAAGAACCCAAGGGACTGACTGATGAGCAGAGACTAGCTTTGCAGCAGAAGGTGGATGACTACATCAAATTGCATCCGGTCTGTTTCTTAGTCATTTCATAATTTGCATTAATGATGCAATGTAAAATACTGTAGGGATGAAGTATATTCAGCTTCATAAATTCTGATCAAGATATGTGAGTTATGTGTGTATTAACCCTGCTTGCTTGACAGCAAGGCACTAGGATATTGGGAATTTTAAGTGTAAAACTAATAAAAAGTGTCAAAGAACACTGTAATTGGAAAATGTATATACTTGGTGATGGATGACTTTGGAGATAGTTGCAGAGGAAGCCAAATTATTAAGTAAACAATTAAGAACGGCATTTGGATTCCTTGTTTAGGCATTTTTCTTCCCCCAGAAGATTTAAAATAGTCAGCTCCTAATGGTAACAAACTGTTATTTTCCTCCAGGCTTCCCAAATGTCAGAAGAAATGAGTAAAGAATTACATATGCAGGCTCAGAAAAAGCTGGCACAGTTCCTGTTGAGGAGCAGGCTGGATCAGAGAGCAGCACAGCGGAGAGAGACATTGCTGGCTCAGGTCAACACTGATGTGGAGCTGCTAATGAGTATGTGATCATAGTTTTGATTACCATTTGGATTAAATCAATTTAAAGAGAAAATTAGAGTGAGCAGTGGTAAAGTCTCATTGCAAAACTTAAATATCTTTCTTCCTTAGCCCTATGCCTGAATCTTGAGATTCAGGCTTTGTTAGAGATTATCAAAGTGTTGCTGTAGGTTAAGTATACATACCTGCTTTTCAAGGAGCATCTTAGTCTTCTGCTAAAAGTCTCTCTCTGATATGTTCACAAGAAAAGCAATGGTCCTGTAAAAGGCATGAAAATTTCTAAAAAGGGCATCTCACACAACCTATTCCTCTACATTTTTCTTTGTTTTGTTTTCTGTTTTCAGCCAGTGCTGCTGGTTGAAGCACTTTGTCCCATTCCAGATAAAGAGGAAAATCTTTGAGCTATGAATTCTCAGTCACGTTTTCATTTTCTTTGGCTTTATGTGAAACAGAATTCACTATTGTGCTATCTTAATTCCAGAGAGTGGCCCAGAATGAAAGAGCAAGAGTAGCAAACTGCAGCCACCAGAGAGCACCCAAGCCGGGCAGAATTCAGCAAGTTACTGAATCCCATTATTTAGTCTGTCACGTGCGGTGTCACTGCAGCTCCTTGCTCCCTGAGCAGGCAAATCAGCAACACACTCTTACACTGTGCTGGGTCCCCCAGGCAGGGAAGTCACAGTGCTGCTGTGCCAGAGCAGTGGAAACACCCTGCTGATGTCACCCTGCACCAGGAGCGCTGATCCAGCAGCAGCGACTGGAGAGCCTCTTAGATCTTACTTACCCAAGAAGTCATTTTGGTGGATGCCACCACTGCACCTGAAAGAAGTAGTCCTGCTTTCCCCCTTCTTCTTTCTACCCCATTGTGTATTTATTTTTTCAGATTATCCTTTATTTGGATTTGCCTCTCCAATCCCATTTATCGTGCAGTCATAAAACTGCAATGCCATTTTGGGGAAAGGGGTGACCTAGGACATGGGGAAGTGGGAGGGTAGTGCTCCTTCAGGTTTTGTTTGAAATACTCATAAAGCCACATATAAAATACAGAAAACTCTTCTCCTTGTTCTTACAGATGCTCCAGGGTTAGCAGAGACCACAGAAAAAGATCTCGGTGTCTTTATGAGTCGATCAATCCCTGTAGCCACCAAGGCAAGACAATCCCATAACACTATGCTGAAATACACTCGCTGGCCATGGTGGAAAAAGCTTGGAGATGAGTTTATGGAGGATGATGTAATTCCTGATGATGCCCTAAATACAGAACTGGAAACTCTCTTTATTGGTGGAAGAAAATCCTTTTAGGTAGCAAGCAGAAGAATTCCATATTCAACCAGATTCATACCTTGCACTATGCACTCACTTGTGTGTGTTTTTAAGGAAGAAAAACATTTGAAAAAGAGTGAAAAATACCAAAGTCTTATTTTTGTGTATTTTACTTATCTTAGTAAGAGTCCCTTCCTGTACATGAACAGCTGGTTTCTATTGATTGTGCTGTTGCAAATAGGATTTAAACACTGTAGCTGTAAATGAGGATAGTTTGTAATTTGTATCACTTTAAAAGTAAGTTCATAACCTTTGTCATTTCCATTCTTATTCACACTGGGATGCATAAAAAAATCAGACCATTGTAAAAGCTTGGGGTTTTGTAGCAAATCCTTTTTATCAGGTGATGTGCTTTGAAATAAAGACAGGTTCAGAACAAAACAAGACACCAATACCAAATCAAGCAAGTACTAGGCAGGCTGGGTGCTTTCTCTGTATTTCTCCTATGTTGTCTCCTTGCTTCCACCCTCTGTAAGCTCTCTTTTATTTGAGTTTGTCCAGGAGCTCCTTGTTCATCCATGAAGGCCTCCTGGGGTTTTTGTCTGACTTCCTTTTTGTTGAAATGTATTGCTTCTGAGCTTGAAAGAGGTGATCCTTGAATATTAACCAGCTTTCCTGAGCCTGTCTTCCCTCCAGGGTTTTATTCCATGGTACTCTACCAAGCAGGCTGCTGAAGAGGTCAGTCTGCTCTCTGAAGTCCAGGGTATTGAGCTTGCTGTGCACCCTCCTTTCCACTCCTATGGTCTTGAACTCCACCATTTCATGATCACTGTAGCCAAGGCTGCCCTTGAGCTTCACATTTCCCACCACATTTCCTCACTTGAGAACTGCACTGCACTTCTCCTTGTTGCCTCTTCTATTCCTTGGAAAAGGAAGTTACCATCAATGCATTCTGGGAACCTTCTGGATTGCCTGTCCCCTGCTGTGTTGTCTCCCTAACAGGTATTGGGGTAGTTTAAATCCCCCATTATGACCAGGGCTTTTGAATGTGAGGCTGCTCCTATCTGTCTGTAGAGGGTTTTATCAACTTGATTTTCTTGGTGGGGCAGCCTGTAGCAGACCCCCACTATAATGTCATCAATCCCTGCCCTCCCTTTAGTCCTGACCCATAAACTCTCAGTCAGATCCTCATCCATCTCCAGGAGGAGATCCATGCACTCCCCTGGTCATTGACACAGAGGGCAACAGCCCTGCCTCGTCTCCATTACCTGTCCTTCCTAAAGAGCCTGTATCCTTTCATTCCAACATTCCAGTCAGAGCAGCCATCCCATCCTTCCCTGTGACATCAGTAAGATCACAGCCCTGCAGGTGTGTACATAGATCTAACTCCTCTTGTTTGTTCCTCATGCTCTGTGCATGTGCATAGGGGCATTTAGGTTGGGTCCCCAATGAGGCTGATGNCCTGACCCATAAACTCTCAGTCAGATCCTCATCCATCTCCAGGAGGAGATCCATGCACTCCCCTGGTCATTGACACAGAGGGCAACAGCTCTGCCTCGTCTCCATTACCTGTCCTTCCTAAAGAGCCTGTATCCTTTCATTCCAACATTCCAGTCAGAGCAGCCATCCCATCCTTCCCTGTGACATCAGTAAGATCACAGCCCTGCAGGTGTGTACATATCTCTAACTCCTCTTGTTTGTTCCTCATGCTCTGTGCATAGGGGCATTTAGGTTGGGTCCCCAATGAGGCTGATGTACTGGCTGGAGTGGCTGCAATTCCTTTGTGCTGTTTTTTAGATGCTCTTCTGCTGACTTGCAATTCCTCTACAGATTCTGAGCATCTCTTGTTGGCTCTGGCATTCAACTGGTAGAAGTGGGAGGGATAGAGGTTCCTCTTCCTCAGCAACTGTAGTTTATAATCCTTTTAAACCCCTCTTTACCAGCTGGGCGAGCCTATGACCGAAGATGCCCTTCCCCTCCTCTGTCAGATGGACCCCAGCAGATCAGGATCCCTACAAGCCTGCAAGTCACTAGCACTCCCTTGTGCTTCCCTTTTCCTTTGAAAGCATGCACTTCTTCCCAAGGCCAATGCAGTGCAGTGCAGCACGGGCACTGTCCAAACTCTTATGTGGGATTGTAGCCTCGGTGTGACCATCTGGACCATCAGCTCTGTCTTCTTAAACCATGCAGAATTTGGTTAGTTCAGAAAGGTCTCCAGCCCAGGGCCTCTGCAGTCATTGTGGCCTGGAAGACAGTAAACACCTACAGTTATGGGCTGAAGGATCCTGACTACTGACGGGCCCAGAACAAGAAATTGAGGCTGCACTAGTGCCATAGATCTCTGTGCTATTTTTCTAGTGAAAGGCCTTGAGAGTCTTAAAAATTAGATCTTACCTCACCACAGAGAAGGAAAAAACGCAGTGATTTCTGCTGTTTGTATGTGGGCAGCAATATTGGTTCAGCATGTTTGTTTTCCATTCTCTCTAGAAGGCTTTGAGCTTTCATTTTTGTGGAGAATGGAAAACAAATAAATAGAAATAGTGGGAGGAAGCTCAAGCCCATTCAGATGCAGCTGATACATTGAAATTAATAACTGGACAGCTGCCAGGAGGAAAAACTGTGCTGTATGTTAGTTTTTTTAAAAGAGCTGTGATTTGGAATGCACTGAATTGGCTCACAATTCCTTTCTTGGAGAGTTAACTGGTGGAACAATCCATTAAGTATTTGCTAGGGCACTAGCATGCGTCTGTTGAGTTACATATTTTTCTGCACAGCTCTGCTGTTAGTTTAAGCCATGCCTGTAACAGGACGGGTGCCCCACAACCACTGGAGCAAAAGGTCTGGGGGCAGTCACCAAGCACTCCCTGGGATGGAAGCTGCCCCCCAGCAGCTGCCAGGCTCTCGCACTGGAAAAGGTCCCCCATCTCTGGATGAACTGCAGCAAGCCAGCTGTTCCCTCCTGAATGTCTGAGTCTTCTGTGCACATCAAGGTCCCCTTTGCTGTGCAACCCCTGCTGTTATGTTTATTCCAAATCACCCTTTTTCTAACAGCTCCTTAGAGTAGGGAGATGGTCACAAAGAGGCTTTGGTGAGTGTATCTTGCCTAAAGAGCTGATCTCCCCCATAGCCAGTGTTAAATACCAAGCGAATTAGAGAGCCGCCTTACCAAAAAGCCATTTATTGTAATGGCCTCTGCCACTCACTGCCATTGGAGTGGATAACAAACCCCTCCTTTGAAATACACAATTTGCTGGATAATGGGGGGTTTTAAGTGAACAGAAAGCCTAATAGAAGGTGCTGTCTTGCTGGAGAAAGTAAAGTTGCTGGTCCAGCAGCACGAATTCTTCTGCCCCACCACTGCCCTGACAAAATGTCTTGTTTTACTTTGTGCTTGTCACCGAGAGATTGCAGTCACCTCCATTTTACAGACCAGGGAAAGTGAGGCAAGAGATCCATGAAGGAATGTGCCTATTGCCATATAGAACTGTATAACCTGTCAGTTGTTCCTGTTACTGTCCCAGGCAAGCTAGAAAGGAGCCACTACAGCATGCCGGGACAGAGCTGGGAGATGTTCTGGGATGGCAGTTGCTGTGGCCAGCTTGGAGCCTGGGCCCAGCAACAGAGAACTCCAAATTTCCTTGCTACCCCCTTTGATTGAGATGGGAGGGATTTGGCATAGCTTGACTCATCCTCTTTTCAGGTGTTCCTATATCACGTGCACTGCATGCAGGACATGTTGCTGGCATTTTATTTCACTGCAGCTCCTTCTGGAATAAAATACTCCCGCCTGAATAATGGGAACAAATATAGACAGCTGAACGGAAGCCACCTCCAGCTTTCGCTACCAGGTGAACAGTCTTGTCTGGGTTTTACCACTACCAAAAAAAAAGACTGTAGGAGAGGCTATGAGCTGAGGTGGGTCCAGTCATGCTCCCCCTTCTCTTTTGCCACAGACATGCCCAGAAGGCTTGGAGCTGTTACTCAGGCAGAAACATGAAGCATGGATGGTCAAGCCAGGTAGGAAAAAGAGGCAGAGTTTGGTTGTGCCCAGCAGGTCTGAGCCGTGCCCCTTCAGGTAGCAAGCAGGCCTGCCCTGGCAGGGTGAAGACAGATCCTGGTCACCCAGAGGAAGTGTGAGGGTGCCCTTCACACTGGTGGAGTGACACACCTGTGACAAGGGGAGGGGCAGAGGTGGAGCTGGAGCTGCAAAGGCAGTGGCGCTCAGGTAATTAAAGATTGATGCTGTCTAAGCTGGCCTGTGGGGGCGATTTAGCTGAATTGCAGGTTTCTGTTGCTGTGATAAATTGGACCAATTTGTCATGTGGTTTTGTTTCTTCCCTCCCTTAAGTAAAGCTATACAGGAGCATTATTGCTACAGCTTCGGCAGCGGAAAAAAATCCATAAACAAAATCCTCTGGTGCATATGGATAAAGTGGAAGGGACAATGACTGTTCTGCCAAAGGTGCCACCAAAGTCAAGGAGCTGGAAGAAGGCAGCAAAAGGAACAAAACAGTTACTCAAAATTACTTAGCCCTTTCAGAGACAGAGACAAAGCAGTGTCCTCTGCTGGCTCCTGCAATTGAGGAAAATTCCTGTTTATGCAGACAGATACTTTTTTTCAGCTTTAGCTGTAACTGGACTCTGCAAACAACAGGATGCTCATCTCCAGCAGAGACACAGGCATCTGCTCAAGACTGTGCTGCTGAGTCCAAGGGCGTCTCCTGGCCTTTCAGACTGGCTGTAACAGGAGCTCTGAGCTGAGGACAGGAGATAACCCCGATGCTATTTCACCCCTGAGTCTTCTACTGCCGATTTCCATGAGAGCAGAATCGGGAAAAAACATCTGCTCTGCACGGCAGAGTATCACATATATTGAGTACAAGGGGAAACAAAAGCTTCCTCCAAGTAGTGGAATCAGGGCTATTTATAAATTATTCTGCATCAGAGAAGGAGGCAGCTCTTTGCAGGGAGAGCTGCAAAGACCATCGCAAGTCTTTCTCCAAGTTCTCCTTATCATCCTTCTTTATAACACAATAGCAGCAGGTCATCCTCCAGGCATCCTTGTGTATAGTGAACAATCCTTTAATAAAAAGATTGTTTACTACGTGAGGAATATTCCTGTATGGAAGGGCCAGGATTGACCAAGGGGAACTGAAGGACAGGTGCCTCCCATCCCCTCTCCCCTGCCCACCCTGAAGGTAGGGCTCAGTTTATTCCAGGTGCCTTCTTGGGACAGAATGACAAAGTCTGGCAGGTGAGGACCAAGGTCAGGACACTGCAACTCTGGCAATTTTTCCCAGTTATTCTGGAGAACTCCTCTGTGACCTTGAACACATTCTGTTTCTGTCTATTCCTTCTCTCAGAAGAGGCTTAGTGAGGAGGTTTTGTATGCTGCACTTGTAATTTAAGACCCATCAGTGAAGGATGCTGTGAGCCCAATGCCAGTGAAATTCCTTTCTACTAAGGTGAAATGGGAGTTTGACAGGCCCCAGAAAGAAAAAATATTCATATAATCCGATGTTGAACACACAGAAATAGCTCAGGGTTGCCATGCTATTTATTTCTCTCCACATTCAACTTTTCTCTGCAGAATTTAGTTCTTCTC
Source organism: Calyptomena viridis (assembly GCA_013390005.1). Taxonomy (NCBI): domain Eukaryota; kingdom Metazoa; phylum Chordata; class Aves; order Passeriformes; family Eurylaimidae; genus Calyptomena; species Calyptomena viridis. The sequence goes on along the minus strand of WEIV01016660.1, from coordinate 59,529 downwards.
TATGTTCTCAAACAGAAGTAATGTCTTCACCTCTGCTAGATCACTCAATAAAACCTATGAACACAAGCTATTCTGATCAGGGAATTTCCTTTTAACATGTCTCACTAATCCAGAACCTGCCTATTCAGAATGAGGTGAACACACACACACGTACAAGTCGGGTAACAAGACCCAGCTCAATTTAGCATTACATGATAGAGCCAGTGAACTGCAGCACTTAATCCTGGAAACAATCGAGCAATTATTTGCCAAGTCCTTACTGACCGAAAGGGAGGAGGCATTCAAGCTGTCACCATTACCCCTAAAATGAACAGTCAATTAAGACAGTTGCAAATGCAGGGTACAACTCATTCCTATGCTCAGGAACGAAGGCATTACCACTGCCTTGGCTTTATTCTCAGAGCAGCTCCACCGTTTCCAGCGAGACTGCCCGTCACGTGTAAGAGCCTGTGGAAGCTGATGCAGGAAGATAGTCAGGAAAGTCACCAGAGCCGTGCGGGCTGTAGGACAAAAGAACGTGCGATCTGTGACCGGAGATAGGGACTCCCGAGGTGGCCAATCTGAAGAGAAGCTACTGGATATGGAAAATGAGGGATCCCAAGCACCGTAAGAGGAAGCCGAGGGCTCACCCAAGCCCAGCTCGGAACTGCCCGGCACGCTGGGGAAGGAGGGGCGCAGGGCTGGGGAGAAGGGCGGGCGCCCAGAGCCGAGCGCCCTAAAGCCGAGGCTGCGGGGCCGCCTCCTCCCGGCACCGCCTCCCGGCACCGCGGGGACCCCCAGCCCTGTCCCTCCAGCACCGCCCGCTCCGGCGCC
>WEIV01016660.1:0-58703 GCA_013390005.1 Calyptomena viridis | reverse complement strand
TCACGGAGCGCTCTGTGATTTTTCCGTGCCCCGCGTATCGTTCCCCGGGTCCGGCGGGGCCCCTCGGGTCCCCCCGGCAGCTCCGCGCCCGGCGCGGGGAACGGGAGCAGGGGGAACACGCGCTTCCCGAGCCCTTCCACGCCTGCCCCGGCTGACACCTGCTCGTCGCTGGGATCCCGCACTTTCCCCCCGCATCCCGCAGGCGGTCGCTCTTCTCCGTGCGCTGGGTCCGGGCGAGCCCGGCCGCTCCTCCCGCGTCCTGAAACTGCACCCGCAGGGACAGACAGCTTTGCAGTCGGCAGGACAGAGCCTTTGAGGTGCCTGGGGCTTTTTGTGCCGTGCAAGGGGGGATGTCGTGTGCTGGTTCGGTATTAGCACGAGTTCAGTCGTTGGAAAGGGTGGCTGGGCAGCACCAAGCTCTTTAAACCTGCGAGGTCCGAGCGAGTAATTTCTTAATTCGTTTCCATGTAATTCGTAACGTCTTCAAGATGCATTTTCCCAAATTCGTAATAGGTTTTGATACCGGACGTGCTAGCAAGGGCGTCTATTTGAATCCATAGAGGTAGAAGTTTTACTGCATTATTGAAAACAGAATTCCCTGGAGGGAAATCTATTAAACCTACTCCTACCATTTTCATTTACACTGCAGCAAAGCAGCGCTGGTTGCATCTACATTTTTGCCTTCCCTCATTTCCTAGTCATTGTGGTACTGAAAAGCATTTTAAACAACTCCGTGTTGTTTGTTGGTATTAAAGTAAGGCCTGAGGGCTTGGTAATGGTTTCTTTCTCTCTCAACATGCTTCACAGGCATCAGTTATGACTGGGAGCATTGGTGCAAGTTGGGGAGGTTTTATTGATCCCATTTTACACATGAAGGAGCAGATCAGAGATGTAGAAGGATTTAAGTAGAATCCAGAACTTAAATGATTATCTCGTAGATCCTCTGTTTAAGGTTTTTTTTCCCACCTCCTTTAACAAAATTCTCTCCTAATTTCACTGGCTGCTCTAGAAGCTGTTTGGGGCACTGTCAGGCCTTGCATGCTCTGGGATTTTGAGACACTGCTCTTGCATATTGCCAAAAATTACGTGCCTTTAGTGCCATACTGTTGAGAAGAATGGTTTCTGAATAAAACAAGTCTCTCTTCTTTGGTTTGCACTGAGGTAGAACCCAAGAGCTCCATCATGGATGACAGTGCACTAGACAAGGTATTGTGGGGCCAGACAACAAAGTGTGCACAGAGCTGACGAACCAAATGCAGAAACCTGGGTATCTGCTGCCTCCCTCAAAAAGAGAGATGGTTTCTCCTCACTGAGACTCTCTGAAGAGTGTATTTCCAAAAGGAAAATAAGTGGTTCTTATTGTGACTGTACCTGTGACGTCTCCTGATCCTAGCCTGGTTTTGAGTTTGTCCACTTGCTTTCATGGCCCGAACAGGAGGTGGGCTGTGTCTGAGATCTGGTTCACATCCTTAGGCATTGCTTATCCTGATCTTCTTTAAGGCCTTTAACCAGAGAACCCCAGCTGCAGTCTCAGCTTTAAGGCTTGCCCTGTCTGTAGAGCACTGAAGGAGACAACAGTAGCCCCAAAGCATTTATAAAGTTTTAAGCTTCTTAAGCTTCATCTGTGTAAGAAAAGTCTACTGAGGACTAGGTGATGATGTACAGCCCCCAGTAGTCACAGAGGAAAGAAGCAATATGAATGGTTTTATGGCTTTTTGGAGTTTAATATCCATTGGGTGCTTGCAGAGTCTGATTTAGTCTAACAAGGTATTCTGGAAATCCTGGTTTCTAAATATTTAAGTTTCAAGGAGATCAAGTTCCACTTCTATTACGCCCTCCCAACCTAAAACACCTTGGTGCTGCAGGTGCAAGAAGCATTGTTCATTGCTGGCAGACGAGATGTGGTGTCACATTTGGTTTCCTTTCCAGTGTTTCAAAGGAGAGTTCTTTAAGAGGAGAGACAGCAAAAATGTAGCTCCAGGGTCTCCATGGCTGGGCATCAGCCAATTACTGTCATATCAGATTATCTCTATGGCATATCAGCACTCATTTATGTTAATACAAATGCAACATGACTGTTCCATAGTATTGATGGAATTATTGTATTTACAGCCATATACCATTACTAATTGAAAGGGAGGTTCTGATTACAAAACCATGGACTTCCAAGGTGATTCCAGGTTCTGCACAGGCCAGTTTGGAACCACGAAGGAGAAATTAACTACTAGAAGACATAATCCAGTTTTTATTTACCATTGATGCAGTTACCTTTTTTGGCAAGCTCTAGTGAAAAAAAATTTTGTATCACAAAAGAAACAGGAAGAACTTAACAAGTTTTTTCCACCTTGCCATGATCCTGATGCAATACAGCCTGTGTTGCTGTAGTTGCTTCTTGGCCTGCGAGAAAGGCTCCAACTTGCCTGTGCCCTGCAGGAATCCAGCCCTTGAAACCAGCAGAGAGATTTTCTCAGCTGCTGCTGCAGTGCATGAGCACATTTTCCTTGTCCAGAGCAGCTTGGCAGCAGCAGCAGTCGTGGGTGTTTGTGAGATGAGAAGGAATCATATGCAGCATTTCATAGCCAGGATTGGAAAGCTGTCCACAGTTTGATGACTTTCCTGCTCCCATGTCACCTGCTGACATTCAAAGGATATGCCCATTTGTCTCTGGGAATAAATTAGGTACCTCGGGCCAGAGTCTCCACAAGTTTCACAGTCCCAGATTCATAATTAGTCCAGCCTCAGCTTCCATCTGCCTTGCAGTTTGCAGCGGTCCTAACAGCTGGTTCCTGGCAGCCATTCCAGCTTTCCAGCACGGGAACAGCTTTAGCTCTGAGTCTGGGAGGATGGACACGACTAGGAGGATCAGTGATGTTAGGAAAAATAACAAAAGAGGTAGAAAACGAGTTCATGGACACAGAGAAGGAAGGTAGACTGAGAACATATGTGACAATGAGGGAAAAATGAAGTGACAGGTGGGAGGCATTGCAAATCCTGAGACTTTGTGGGGGTCGCAGACAAGATGGGATGTGGAGGGAGGCAGGGAGCTCTGCAGCTTGTAGGAACAGGGTGAGGGATCTCCTTTGCTGCTGGGGGTGGATTGCATTAGTGCTGCCACCTCACTTCCCAGGCTTCAGAGCTGTTCAGCCAGCCCCAGCCACTGCACAGGGCTATGGAACATTTGTTATTTTCCAAACATCCTACTGTAAATTACAGCGACAAAGGGTGAGTAGCTCCAGGAACTGCACAGGAGTGCTGGGGTCAGTAGCCTTGTTCACAGTGTCCCTGGTAGGAGAGGGCCCTGGGAAAACCAGTGGCACCACAGCAGGCACCAGCATCAGTTGTATGAGGAGGAGCGATTTGCTGCTCAAGGACAACAAGGACGGTGCAAAGTCTGTGATTTCAGGAATTAGTTATGGAAAGCTGGGACCCTCAGGCTGAGGTAATAAGAATATCTGGAGAATTAGGCAATTCCCATATTCATGAGCTGACAGACTGCAGTCCCTTTGCCAAGGCTGAGTTAAATACACTGAGGGGCAGAGGAGTTTTCTGGCTTTGCTAACAGCTGCTTCAAGGTGAAGCACAAGGGGAAAAAGAAAAAAATCTTCACTGTCTGCTGATAGTAATTTTGCCATGTAACATCTCAGGGCCTGGAAAAACTCAGGGCCCTCTGCAGACCTTTTGGAACCTATGTTTGAGACAGTCTCCTCACATTCTAGAAATAACCCGATGGGGAATTAAACAGTACCTGTCCTAAGTATTTCTCTCCAGGAAGTAACTAAATGTTCTAACGCTCTTGAAATCCTTCTCCATCTCCTTTCCTAAATGGGAAGTCAAGGAACAGCAGTGATTTTTTTCTTATAAAGAAAAAACATGGCTTTGTGGTTTTAGCTAAAGAGAGTGTCTACGCCCTTGCCTTCTCTGCTGCTGAAATGCTTAAAGATATATGTAAGCAAAAATCCACTTTTCCTTAGGGATATGAAGCTTCAGCAGATGGTAGTGGGAGTTTACAGGCTTGGTTCTTTGTCAGTGCTTGCAGAAGCAGCCTGACACTGCACTAGCTGTGGATGCAGTGCTAGAGCTGCTCCAGTCAGACACTGTGCAGCCCATCTTGTAGCTTCCCCAGCGTCTGGGACCAGTGCTGGCAGTATCCTGTCAGAAGTAATTTGTTTACCACACAGCAATCTGCCTGTTTCTGAAGGCATGTTTAGGAAAACAGTTAGCAACTGAAAGATGACAGTGGCTTTGACCATGAGTGGGTGATTCACAACAATTGGAGTACACACAACTGAACTTTTTATGCAAGGTTCTCCCCCAGGAAAAAGGGAATTAAAAGCCCTCAGACACTGAGCAGAGACAGCTCCATTCAGACCTAGCACAGAAGTGATACACATTAGTCTCTAGTGTCACAGCCTGTCAGAGCTGATGTGACAGATTTGTCTGCTGGATTCATAGCTTAGTGCAAGGACAACTTGCTTACCATTCCCTCTGATCAAGTCCTTGCTTATCTTAAGGATCTTTACATCTTGGGCATCAATAAACTCTGCAGAGAGGTCTAGAGCCAAAACAGTGTTTTAGAGTTTGGCTGGAGCAGAATTAGCACCAGCCATGGCTGGTACTGGGTTGAAGCTGAGCCCTGTGGACTAACAGCATATTGGTGCCTGGAGATACCAGCTCTGTGCTGAAATACTCCCTTCGTGGTGGTGTGGCTGATCCTTCAACATGCTTCTAGGAGTAAACAGAAGCAACTCCTTTCAAAAGGAGGTCCATTTTGAAAGACTTTTTTAAAGAAAGTGCCTTTTAAAGAAAGAGCCAGGAAGGGAACTGCTTCTCATAAAGGATCAATACAGTTTCACTACTAATCTGTGCTGTGGTAGTCTAACCTGAAAAAAACCTCAGGCCTGAACTGAGACTTCTCAATTAGGAGAAGATGAGAGCACTCCCTCAGGAGTCCTGGTTTGCGGTACTTAACTGTTTTGCTCTGATGTGCCCCGTTTTTTACCACAGCTGTTGCAACAGCTCGGTTCTCTGTGGACAATCAGGGCTCAGATTTCCACAACACAAGATAGCCTGTCTGTAAGCCCCAATGCAGCACTTCTCTTTCTAGTTTAAGGGCTAGATATGGTTTTGGAAATTGGTGCTTTATGGTTGCAGAAGCCATACTTGCAGTAGGGGGACCTCACAAGTCAGTAGTTTAGCTTCCCTGAAAGCTTAGTATCATTGAGAAAAAACATCAGGCAAAGTCACAGGAGAAAAAAAGAAAGAAAAGGCAAGTGTGTTTTCGAAAGAGTAGACCATAGAAGCCTTTGTACTGATAAGCAGCCCCATAGCTGATCAGTCTTTTAAGGTTAAGGTGCGTGGCTTTCTTGTTTGATCTGCCACTGGAGTCTTGGAACACCTTCTAGCAGGTATAGAAGGAGCTGACATCTCATTCCTGGCTCTGACAACCAGGTCTGCTGACTCCACAGCCAGCTGTGTCTTTCAATAAAAATCTTTTGCCTTTTATTCCACGTTCTGTGCTTACCTGGAATATCCTTACCATACAGCCAAGAGACACAGTCATTGCTTGTCTACACAGCACTGACAGCCCCCTGGTCACATGCAGAGTAATAACTGCAACAGTTTTAATTCTGGCTCTCAGCACACTCCTTAGGCTTTTCTTCATTACAGCAGTAGCATGAAGTAAATCCATAAAACAGAGCTAGCCCAGCTAGAAGCAACTGCAGGACCCAGCATAGCCCACAGCCACATGAGCATCCCCTCCATGCTTACAATGGTGCAGTGTGCATTAGTCCATAGCCTGGATTTAATTTTTTTTTTTAACAGGTTTTTGACCTCCATGAGAAGAAGCTCCCTACTCCCTCTGGTCTGTCCAGAGGGATGAGAGTCAGCAACTTTATTTCCTCGTTGTATAAGTGCTGTTACCTGTATCTCACCTCATATAAAGGCTGTGTCAGAGCACAGTCCTTTTTAAGTAATATTCAGGTCAAAACTCCAGTTGTGCCTCAAGCTAACACTATCATGAAGAGTACTCCCTTTGAAGAATGTATAAATATTACAAAAATCAACTCAAAGTTGTTGTAATGGGAAAGGCAGATGAGGTAGATACACACACATATATATCTATATATGTTAAGTACCACATCATTAGAAATTATGTTCCTACCCCACCATAAAAAGAAAAATACTTTCCATTCTTAGGATCTGTGGCTTTTTGGACCAGGAGAGATGGTCTGCTATTTTCAGATGAAAGTTAGAGAAATGAGGGATAGATAGGTGCTTATTTAAGGGGCAGATTTCCAGAGAGTTCTGCTTTCCTTGCTGAATTATTTTGAAAGATGTGAGCATTTATTTTTGGTGAAATGATGAAGCACATTCTGTGATAATATAACTGTGATTATGGACACTGAAGACTTTTAAGAATGAGTCTTTTGTGCTGTTCATTGGTGAATCTGAACACAGTTGCAGAGGTGGACGTGTATTAGTAAAGTGATTGAACTTTTGAAAGGCATACTGAGGTGAGATGTCCACCTTTCCAGACAGGGAACAAGATCATGGCATATCTGGAACTGCAACTCTTAGTCCGTGGTTCCACCTGCAGGACCATAGGACCTCAATTTGTAAAATAGCATTAGCAATCCACCTTGGATTATCTCTGTAGATTATCATAATTATTGTATGGTAAACATGTCCGTGTGTACAAGTCCTCAGCAGCAATGTACGTGTGCAGACTGGAGTTTGCCACACATGGTATTTAGTAGCTGCATAATCCTGCTGGCATTGGCATAGCTTCCATAGGTGGAAGCCTTGCACAGGGTGTGGTAACAGGAGATAAGAGGTTCATAAAGGTGAAAGCTGGACAAGCATGCTGAGATCTGATCTTCTGCTACACATGGGCTACAGGACTTCCCCAAATAGATTTGTTCTATCCAGTGCCTCTCTCCTTTAATGGCAGTTTCTAACTCCTGAGCCCTGCGAGCCAAACTTTGCATTTGCATCCCCAGTCCCACTGGCTGTCACCGTCCCTTGCCTCTCTGGGTGCCAGTGTGGTGGCTGTGCCCCCACATCAGGCTGGTTGTTTGGACACAGTGTTATGTATGGTGACGAGGGATGTGCTTCCTGTGCTTCACATATTCTCCTGCCACTCAATGGGAACCATGTGCTGGACTGAGCCAAGACAGAGCCTCAGCTGTGGGACAGTGAGGCCTCACAGAGGGACAAGGTACCAAAGTGTGGGCAGCAGATGCTTCTTATAGTTGAATTCCTGCTTTATAGCACAGCTCCAAGCTCATAATTAATGCAAGGCTGGAGCAGAGCTGTAATGGGAGTGCAAGGGGCTGTGGCTCTCGGGCAGGTGACAGACCTCCTTCAGCTTCCTCATCAGGGATGTGTGTGAGTTGAAGAATGAGGAGTTTGTAGGAAGGCATGGAAAGATGTGTTGAGAGCCTTATCAGGCAACAGGATAGCAAAGGGTGCTCTATGGTAAGAAAAGGAATTTCTGTAGCAACTAAGAGACCATGTAGCAGAGATGGCTGTGTTTAGGAGTTTGGGGGGGAGAGAGGAGTTCCCACAATGGGAGCAGGGTAAGATAGGGGAGCAGGGAACAGGCAGGATGGGGTGTCAGCCAGGGCTGGTGAATGACAGTTGTGTATTGGCTTGGGAATGCCTTGAGTAGGAGGCCCACATACAAATGCCTGGAGCTTTTAAGATTCAGTGCATCAAGCAGCAGGCATGCAGCATGACTCCAGATGAGGAAGAGCAAGAAGCAGAATGCCTGGCTCCTAAATAGGTTCCTCTCTTACCCTGCCCTATCCTCTCTGCTCATTTTGCCATTCCTGCTGCTGTTTGAAACATGTAGCATCTGGAAAAAGCAATGCCCTTGTACGGTGCCTTTGGCTTCAGGAGAGTTCTTCCAGCATTGCATTTGGCCCATGGATTTTAATTACTCTCCACTGTGATAGTAATGAGAGCCAGTGGAATTGTACTGATTTTATTTCCTTTTAATTTGTTATGATGCTCTGGATGCAGATTAACTTTCCCAGCTCGATACCTATTATTGATTCATCCACCTCGTGACGTGGTAAATGGCTTGAAGAGATGGCTGATTTCACTGTGGCTTCTCCTGGTAGCTCTATACCTCATGCAGTGGCCTCCTCACTCCAGCAGTAGCCAAAATCAGGTGCCTTGCTTGCTTCCAAGCAGATCGTTTACATCCATGTAAATGAGGATAAACTCGAGCCTATGGTACTGCTTCTCTATATGCAATAGTCCAGGTCTCCCAGCTTCTTTTCTGTTTGATGTATTGAGTGTGAGGATGGGTTTGTGGTCATTTGATAAATCTACTTCTGCCCCCAGCGCGGGGTGGTCCTGCAAGGAGAGGAGAGCTGCAGTCAGAGGTGTCTCCCAGCAGTGCTCCTCCAAGCACACACCTATCCAGGAAGCCCATCACGGGACAGTCGCCAGCCTCTTGCTCCCACCCCCACATGGCTGCTGAGCATGGACAATCAGCACAAGGTAGCTGGAGGGAGAGCAGCAGGAGTAGCAGGGAGACTCATCCTTGTGCTCTCCCTCCCAGTGAGGGAACTAGAGAGCAAAGTGAGACTACACCCTACTGAGACATCCTCCTCCACTTTCTGTGGAGGAAGACCCAGCACTCCTTGAGGCAGAGTATTTCCTTGATGCACAGTATTTAATGTCTTTTTTCCTCAGTTTTTACATCATTGAAGCTGTAATGGGGATGAGAAATTGAACCCGAGTTCTCTCAATACAAAGCCTTACCAGAGGCTGAGATTAGGCCTTGCTGGTTGTAACAGGGGTGACTGCAGGATAATCTGCAGCCCCACTAGCAGGAATTTGCTCCACAGACTCAGAGACAGCCCTGGCTCTATGGACCCAGGCTGGGTGTACCAGTGAATTGGTGCACGTGCATGGTCAGCCCCAGCCTGGAACCACATGCTAACTACCCCACACAGCCTGCTGCTCTGGGCTGCTGGTGGCTTTCTGGGCCTGGCTGCAGACCTGGTGCTCCACCTAATCGTGTCAGCTCATGGGACAGTGCAGTGCTCGGAAGCAGCAGGGGTTTGTTCTCGCCCCCATGGGTCCCTACCCTCCATCACCTTGTGTAGGAAAGAACCAAAGGAGAAAGACAGAAGTTGGACTCAGCAACCCTGCATCCCTCCACGTGCCAGTCCCTTGGGATGGACTGCAGCAGGAAGCCTGGTGTTCCAAGACTCATCTTAGAAAGCTTCCTCACCCTCAGCTGTGCTCAAAACACTGCTTTGTGTTAACTAAATATTCCAGCTCCACATATCCTTACAGCATGAGACTGCTGCACCCCTCAGCAAGTCCAGAGGGACACTGATTGCACTGCATGAGTGATGCAAGAGTCACATCATCAGTCAGAGGCCACTGGGTGTCCAAGTGCAGTCACTGCACTGCCAGTGAATAGCCCAGCAGCTCAGTGATTATTACCTGTTTTCTGAAGGTGGTTATCAGTGCCTTAGAGGCATTCCTTGGAGCAGAAACTGAACCTAGGTCACAGTAGCTTTGCCTAAATTCAGAGTCTGAACAGTCTCGTGAAGTGTAAAACGTTACTTGCACTTGCAAAAAACTCCATCAGCTCTGTGGACAATTCTAATACATGTGTACTAACCCTGCAGCACTGGGCAAGCCAGGATAAAGCAGTAAAGAAGTAAATACCAGTTTGTCTTGTCACACAGCTGACTTCAGGACCTAGAAGCCTATATCCAATTAAAGCAACCAGGCAATTAACATCAAAACAGTTGAGCCTGGTCTTTATTTAGCCATGTCAACGTGGCTGCTGTAGCTGCAAGGAAGCCTCAGATTTATCTGAGTGGGTTTGCCCCTGCCCACTTTATCTCCGTCTTGCAGAAGTTTCATTTCCAAATCCTGCCATGTGTGACTTGTTCATAGCATCGTGGTGGCAGCAACCTTCTGTCTTCCTTCACCTCCAAAGCTATTCTGTGCACCTACTTGCCAACATCCTGCTCATGCTGGCCCCTGAACAGTGAGGAACTTCTCTCACCAGCTTCCTGAAAGATACTGGGCAAAAGGTTGGGAAAAGGCTTTATGGAAGATCAGAAAATAGCACAAAGCAGAAAAACTGAGGTAAATTGGGGCACAGTAAAAAGTCAGATACTGAGGATTAGATCCCAAACCTCATCATCCTAGGGAGCTTGGGGCAGAATCCTGTAGACCCTCAGCCTTGGACACCCATCATGCATTAGACCAGCAGTGTCACAGTGTCCTTGTACCTGGCAGCATTTCCGCCGCATTCATTTAGGAGGAACAAACGCTTTGGGGACCTAGTGATTCACCAGAGAAGGTGCTTATGCTGCCTTAGGCAAAGCAGTACAAATACACACTTTTAGCTTAGTTCCACCATATCCTTAGAGAAAATAAAAAAGCATTTACCTTTCTCCCCTGCCCCCATTTTGCTGCATAGACAGAGCCACACTTTGGTGGGCTGTTGGCAGCACTGGGTGTGCCTTCAGCACACCACCACTGAGGGCAGAACTGGGAGAAAGGCTCTTCTGCTCCCTCACGTGTATCCCCAGGGAAACAAATGCATCTCTTCAGGCAACTTACAGACTGTTCTGTGATCCCAGCCCAGTGACACCAGTGTCCCCAAATTGAGTCAGCTCAATTACATCCATTTTGTATCTTTTAGGTTAAAGAAACCCAAACAAACTTAACAGAGACATCTAAATTATGCTACTCTTGATTTACACCATTTGCCTTCTTTTCTGTCTAGCAGCAGAACTAGGCTGCTTTGTGCAGCCTAGTTTCTTTAATTTTTTTCCACTGTTTAGGCTGAGAAATGAACTCTATCCCAGCCGAAACCAGGTGAATGTTTGAACAGGCTTCAGCCTCCACCCTTCCCCAAAATGGTTTGCATTGAAATGGACTTTTAATATCTTGCTGAAGAAAAGGGGGTTGTATCAGAACTGGTAAACTTCTTGCTTCTTTACTTCTCTTACAGTCCCTGCCTCACAGAATCACTTGGAAGGAGACAGCATATCCTCCAGGATTTGGGATTTTGTGGTGTGGTGTTTTTGTGGTTGGTTTTGTGTTTGTTTTTTTAATTATAAAATCCTTTACTCTCACCTCCCAACTGGAATTCCCTGAAGCACTCTCACCTGAGTTTATCTCAGGGATGATGTCCTGCTTAGAGAAAATGCTGTGAATACCAGTTCCTTCTCCTGAAGGAGCAAAGCAAAGGAAGCCACGTAACAACTGCTGCTGTCTGGCAAGTCAGAGGGGCACTGTGCCTCCCAAACCAGCTCCCAAAGCAACCGTACATCATCACTAGTCAGATACCCTTTCCAGAAGATAACAGATGACTCTTTAAAATTAATTAAAAAAAAAGGGAGAAAGAGAAAAAGAAGGAAAAGGAGAACAAAATGAAATGAAAGGCCAAAAGCAGCTGCAAAGACACAACCACACACACAGTAATGCTGGTGGTGTGTAAAAAGAGGCATGTATTGGTCATGGACTGGTCTTCTGATACCACAGTCCTGTCCTTGCTCACAAACCTGTATGTCCTTACCACTTCAGAGGGGAAGGCACCATATCCCTCGAGGTAGCTGGAGCCATTCCAGCCTGTGCTCAGACAGTGACTTGGGGCTGTCACACTCCAACACAGGTCTTCAAATTTAGTTAATTCCAAGTAATTATACTTCAGTTTTAGGAAACCTTACCCGACTTTTCTTGGTGCTCAGAGACTGAGAATTCTTGCAGATGCTGGAAGATTATTTTCTCCTCTTACAGGAAGCAGAGCTGAAACACAGGATTTGAAATGTCTTGTGTGGTGAGATCAGGGACCAGACATCAGTCTCATATGTTACCAGGTTACAGTCTGTTCACAGCATCTCCCACTCTGCAGCTGTGAGAGTTACAGTATTCACTTCATTCACACACTAAGGGTGAAAAGTCACAACTTCAGTTTGTGGCTTCTCCAAATGATCTTAACCTACATAAAAAGCTCAGGAGTGTAAATCAGTGTCCTGTGACCTCCCACAGAGAGGCTATTAACAGACAGCAAGAGGAGAAAGTGCTGCCTCCATTTCAAGGCAAGGGAAGTTGGCTTTAATTTTAAAGACATTCTCACAAGTGATTGATGAAGCAGTATTTTTGGAGAAGAGAGGAAACTGACAGTCTTCTGGGGCTGGGTCAAATGTCTCATGATACAGTAGTACATCAGAATACTTCTGCCAAAATACTTCAGACACCAAGGCCTGACTAAAGTCATCTGCTCTGGCTGAAGCAGAAATGGCATCTGGAAATAAAATCTGGCTGGAGGAAGTCAACAAGGCATTAGGATCTTAAGTCAAAGGCTGTCTCATTCAACTGTCTTAATGATCCAGAGGTGCCTGGTGGGGGGCAGAGGAAAGAAATACCAAACAGAGCTAAAGCTGAGAACAGTACTGTCCTGTGGGGTCAGTTCCCATCATCAACAGTTGGAAAGAGAGAAAGTGGTGGAATTCAGGGAGAGTCTTTAGCTGAGGAGAGTGGAAGATTTTGTGATTGCATTAGGAGACCCCATACCAGCAGCTGGGAGGCAGGAACAGGTTTATTGCATTTATCTGTTTTTCCTCTTTATTAACTACAATTCTTCTGACCTCTGCAGGAGGACATACAGGAAGAGGAGTATCAGCCATCTAATTACACTGCCTGATTTTCCTGCTGCTTTTACACATTTATCAAAGGTTTTACCATTGACTTCAGCAGAGTTGAAAAAGAGCCCTTGTTTCATCAAGTGGCACCAGATTAAACTAATAGGATTCCTTTCCAGGGCTTCTGACATGTTTCCAAAATTCAGCCCTGACACTGCCCAGGCTATGGGTAATTTGATTCTGCTGGTGCTGACAAAAGCCCTGAGCAGCAGCAATTGCAGCTTAAGATCCGCATATTCAGTTGGTAGTACATATTTGTTTGTGTCTGGCTGGTTTATTTTCATACATAATGATGAGAAAAGCAAACCAACACCCTCAGACATCCCGAGCTTATGGTAAATACCAAAAACTAAACCTAATTTCAGTAAGAATTATGAGAAATTGAGCCATTATATTCTGCAGAAGTTGATGGCTGAGGCAGAATGCTTTGTGCCCTGGCAAATATCAGTGATGTTAGCAGGCTGGCTTCCATTTGAGAGACCTGGGTGATTTTCACAGCTGGATGACCTCAGCAACAGGAATCAGGGGCTCTCACTTCACATGGAAAAAGCCCTTCAATCTTTGACTTCATCTTATTTAAAGATTTTAGGCACTGTGCAGTGCTAAAGGGGATCTTGCTGAGCTCCTATTACCTCAGCAGCAGCTGATACATAATGAATTATTCAAGACTAGCCAGTTCCTTCATCAATTTTAATAAATCAAGTTTTCCACCACGATCTCAGCAGTGCTGCCAGCTGGGATGTGATGAGGTAAACCCATTATTTCCTGGGGCCTTTTCCATTTGGTCCAGTTTACATACCTGAGGGCCTTGATAGTAAACAAGAGATTAGTGTCAGGCAGTGCTAATTTGGGGTAGATCTACAGTGGGCAAAAGAGGCAACAAAACTCCATCTCTCAGAAGGTTACAAAGCTCTGTCTTTACACAGGGAAGAGGGCTTTGCAGCTACAGAAACAGACTCAGCTGCTACATGCTGACTGCCAGAGCAAAGTAATCCTTCAAATAGATGGGCTGGACGCCACAGCAGCTGAGAGAGGCTCTTCCCATCTTTTACACAGACTTACTCATGAAATTGTTCCTATGTCTCTAATATTTCTCAGGAGCAGGCAGGTTGTGGTGTTTATGAACCAATCCCATTTACAAAGCACCTACGTGGATCACTCATCTATGTAACACGTGCACACCTGTTAATGCACACACAGAGCAGCAGCTCCCACTACACTGTAGCCATTCTGTCCAGGCTGCTGATAAACTTCACAGTGCAATAGCTCCTACAGCAAACACTGAGCTGATCTGGTGGCTGCTGTAGCCCGTCTTTCCCTCACCTTCTGCTCAAACTCAACAATAGAAAATGCTTTCTGACACTGAAGCACTTGTAGCACTTTCTGTACATCTCTTGAATAGACAGGAACACACTTCTCACTGTTCATTATCAACCTAAAATTGCTCATTCTGTTTTTTTCTTCTGCCCTTCTGGCCAAAGAGGAACCAATCTCATAATGGAGTCAAAGGCAAAAAGGTGCTGTATGTTCCCTATAGAATTTATTTTTATTACATTATGCTGCATTGCATAAAAAGGTGAGAAGGACCTAATTCCTCCTTTCTCTTCTCCTCTGTAAACTGCAGGTTGCTCAGGGCAGGGCATTTCTGCAGCCCAGGTCTTCTTACAGCCTTTATCTCTCCTGTACACAGTACATGCAGTTTTTACTGAAGAGAAGCAGAGCATTCAGCCCAAACCCATTTCTACTGTGGCTACATCCAGCTCTATTCCTGTATTCAGAGAACTTACATTGTCATGAGGACATAATCAGATATAGCATAGCTGCACTTTACAGCATGTGCAAGGAAGGCAGAAATCTCTGTAGCTGCCTTTTGTTATCATGCATTTTAGGAGAGGGAAGATGAACTGCTGAGGAGGGGAGAGTCTGTACACAAGCAAAGCTAAGAATGAGTTGTTTACAGCCATGGTGATAAATTCAGTGCACAGGTAGCCCATGAGTCTCTAACTTACCAGCATCTGTGGTGCACACTCTTATGAATGTGCTGCTGGTGAGGCATCCAAGCACAGCAGTTTATCCACGCTTTGATTGATACATGAAAGACAGACTTTGCTACAGGGAGGTTACAGTTATGGGTTTAATGATTTGATCTTTAGGGATGAAGCATGAAAGAATAGCACCTAATTGTGAGAAATAAAAGTATAGCTTCTCACAGTGTATTAAACAGTGATATCCATATATGTGTTTCAAGAAGTGGGAGGGAAGTTCACAGATCCCTGCAGCCATTAAACCTGCTGGCTCTTCAAGTCTGCCTCACACAGACATAGGCCTATTTCCCATGCCCAAGCCATTCCCACTAATCATCACAGCCTCCATTTCATTTTTGGAATGACACTCTGCTTTTTTTAGGACTTGCCATATTTCAGCTCCTTATTGCCATCATTAATCCTAAAGTTCTTCAATTTTCCCTCTTTTTCCCCTTATTAGTTTTGTGCAATTCTTAGCTTGTCATTTTTATTTACTACTTTCTGTTTTCCCAGTGTTTACACACATAACATGCCTGCTTTCACTTTCCCAATGAACAAGAATCTTATTTTTTTTCAAACCAATATATTCACTTTCCTCAGTCACAGGACTATGATTATTTGAACATTTAGGGGAAAAAGCTCACAATTATCACTTGTATTTTTCTACTCAAGTTTCCCTTCATTACCTGGCTCAGTTGTTTTCAGCTCTCTGAATTTGACATTTTAGAGTTGTAATGATGGATAATTGGTTTGCACTGGGCTCTGTTTGCACACAGCAAATGTAACCATGTAGTGATCATTGGTAACTAAGCAACCAGTTATGTTTTATTTCTGTAATCAATTCATTCCTATCTGTCAAGATTAACACAGCATGTGCCCACAAGGGATACAACAATTTTGGGAGTTAAGAACCCGTCATCTAAAAGACTAGAAGTGACAGCAGCATAAGCCTTGACTTACCTTTGTGACTGCAGTTTCCTACAGGAATATAGCTTTCTTTCAGGGAATATGAAAGTTTAATGGCCCTGGAAGTCTTGATGGTTAAAGTAGAAGTAGTTAACTGGCTGCCACATTTTATTCCTGTGATTCAGGCAGTGACAGCAAACACGTATCTTCCTGGTATCTGTTAAAGGAAATTGTTAACATTCAAAGGCTAATATGGTTTGCTAGTACAAAGGCCACTTGTGACAGGCTTGAATTGGTTTTCTCCTACATCCTGGAAGGTCTCCCAGCAGCGGTTGCTGCAGAGGACCTTTGAAAACCTCTTGATTTTCCAGTCTCTTGTTCCATGTGAACACTTCTTTCTTCTAACTGAGGAAAGTAATACCCACCAACCAGCACACACACAGCCTGGCCCAACCAAGGGCAAGGGCTTAAATGAAGCTCCCAGGCCAATGGGTGGCAGGAGGAAGGGTTAGAGGTGCCAGGTGAGACTGGTCAAGGTAATTAAGAGACTCCAACATTCATCAGCTGAGGTTTACAGCTACTCTGCTGCCCAAATTCTGGTCCAGAGGGATCACGAGTAGACATTTCATATAAAAGAAATCCATGTTAGCTTCATGCAGAAAAGGAAGAAAAAAAAAAACCATTGCCCATCTGGAGTATGTTGTAACAACTTCCATCACTGTCTATCTGCAACAAATGTTGCATGGTGCTTAAAAAGAAATCTTCAGAAGCTCCATTTCCAGACTTGGTTTGCAACTTGTCCTTCTTTTTGTTGCTGCCTGCTGAAAGGAGCCATATGGATTTTGTACTGAATGTTGCATAAATGCTAATATGTAAGTATATTTAGAGGTGGCATATGGACAGTAGTAAATGGAACTGAGTGGTTTTTTGGTTCAGATTACGCAGGCAAGTTCAGTGAAGCAGATGCTGGGCTAGTCAGGAAGCTTCATTCACCTGGAGTCCCAGGTTCAGATCTCAATTGGGTTTATTTCTGCACTTGGCTGTGCTGTGTGACTTTGTCAATGCTACTGATGTTTGCCAGCAGATGCAGAAAATCCTGAAGACTTCAGCCATTGTAAAAATCCCCACAACATACAGACTGATCTGGGTGATGATGTAGACCAGTCAGAGACAGCGATCTTTATTCTTTGGGGTATTGTAGGGACAAAGGTACATGTTAGAGTCATTTGTGTCAATTTAGAAGTCATGGTGTAGTCTACAGCTGACAGAACAGCCTGCTATAGCTAGTAGATGTAGGAGATTATTTTACTCTTTTTTTGAGTCCTTGCTGAACACCAGAAAGTCCTGGGTGTGTGGGATTCTGTGGGCTTCAGTGCCCTCTCTGTCAGGGAGGGTGACATGATTCATACTGACACAATGGTCCTGTTGTACCTGCCCCATGTGGGCAGCAGGAGCATCCTCTGTGCTCAGGCAACAGGTATTTGAGCTGGATCTGAAAGCTCAGGTTGAGTCCCATCTGGCATCATGTGAGCTGCACAGTGACTGGCTGTGTTAGGAAATCTCCTACTTTATGCTTTTCTGTTTTTTAGTGTTTGGGAAATTTACCCATAGACCCTCAAGTTAAAAAAAAAAAACAAACCAAACACAAAAACCAGAACCAAAAGACCAAAAAATACCACCGAGTTGAGCGGAGATGGCAATTTTTCATGAAACTGTAGATAAAGCATCCCCTTTGATGATAAAACCACAATATTATCTGCTCTGATTAAAAGGTTAATTAGACTTAGAGCATTTGTGCACAAAGCAAAAATGTCAGCATTCTGACAGATTTGTACAACTTGCTCAGAGGTTGGCTTATAGCTAATCCACTGTGGTCACTACAGTCCCCACTCCTGTCACAGCCTGGTGCCTCTTTTTTACAGCCTTGCCCGTAACATTAAACAGCATCTATAAAGCATTTGGCCACTGGTCCTGCCAGCTGATGAGTCCTTTTTAAAGCCTGCTCATTACATCAGATGCTTTTCTCTTTGCATAGGGAAGTAGTCAGCTTTGAATGTCACCCAGTCCTACGGAGGCAAGTGGGAAGATGGATTATATTGGCAGCAATCCATGCATCTGCTCATCTGCCAACACTAATGTTTAGCTTTTCAAGCTTCCAGTCGTCTTAAATAATGCTGACCTACAGGATCTGGGGTGGGAAAGGTCACATAGCTCGTTTAGTCTTCCATTTCTTAAGTGGTAATTAAACTGAGGTGTTACAACTACATAAAGGAATTGTTGATGGACAGTACTTACGAGGTTGAGGTTAAATCCTTTTTTGAGATGTGTTGCATGAGGTTCTTACCGTCATGTTGGCTGCAGCCTCCCCACCATATCTTCTTAGAGTACTCCTTAAAAGTGTGTTTTTGTTTCCCAAAAGGGATTGGGTGTCTTTTGATTGATATAATGAAGTTGTATCTATAGAGTGATGTTGTCTCTCCTTGCTGTAGAGTGTTGGGCTTTGGGTAGATGTGGGTACTTTGTGACAACCACAACAGCTGCACACTTTTGCTGCTGTACAGGAGTCAAGTTATTAGAAAAAAAAAGCTGGTTGTTTGGCTGCAGCTCTGCTATGATGCTCTTAGTTCAGCTTTTAGCACTGCTTTGGTAAAATAAATGTGCCTGCAGTGGCTCTCTTCAGCTGCTACGATCTGTGCCTTATTTTTTCCCTGTTACAAAAAAAATAAAGGTTAACAAGAATGTAGTGACCTTCATGAGACACTTGGAATGTTTTGCAAAATGGCATGGAAGTAATGATATCTAACTCAAACTGCAAGGGAATTATAGAGCCCAGAGCTGGTTGGGAGCTGCCAGCTTCAGGCCCTACAGCAAGTTAGAGGCATAGGAAGGGACATGGAATGTCTTGTGACTCTGGGTCCAGGGTGGGCCTTCATCACAATGTCATGTGGTGTAGCTAATATATGAGACCAACAGCACATGGAGAAAGGATATGATTTAATATCCTTTCTCTCACTCACTTAGAAAGAGATGCAAAATGTTGCATTTATTCTTCATTTTCTTCACAATGTTACATGTGAAGTGGCTAACCTGCACGGCAGGATGATCTTGCACAAAGTATCCAGTGCATTTGAGCAAACAAAAGCATTTTCTTACACCTGGCTCTAAATAAAGAGGCATGTCCTGCCTCCTCCTCCATTACCTTTCACTATAGTGTAGGATCTGACAGAGAACCAAAAAGAGTCCCTTGGCAATATTGATAAGTTAAAATATATGGATATGGTAAGGAACATCCCAAGGGTATATGTGTTGGTATTAATCAGTCTTAGAATTTGTTTCTTAATGGTGGCTTTAAAAACATCTCCAGTAAACCATGCATGACTTGATGTGTCTGGGGAACACTTGTGTGTGTGCTGAGAAATCCCATGGATCTCTATTGCCTCCAGTCTGATCTCTCCAAATCCTCTCCCTGTGGGGTCACCTGGGAGTTAATGCCCAGCTGCTGTCAAAGACAGCCCAAAGAAATTCTCCTATCTTGAATGCATCTGATGTGTTTTTAAATCTTGGTATAGTAACCTGAGAAACCTTTGGTGACCAGCTGTTTAGGGCAAATCACACTTGGAAAGTTGCCCTCTGGAATGTGTGTTCTCCCAGTGTTTTGGGATTTGTGCCTAAAGGCATTTACCCTGATGTCTCCAAATATAGGAACCAGGGTACCAGCCCAGTCCAAGTGCCATTTCTGCTAAGCTCTGAGCTGCTTTGAGCAGTTCCTTGCCTGTCATGTCTCTGCAGTCACAGAGTTGTTAGCAGAAAAATCATAGCTGCAAACACAGCACAACAACAGTTCCCCACAGGCAGAGATCCTATTTCAAGAAGCTTTTACGTTCCTATCACCTTCTCTGTCTCCCAGTGCAATAAACTAGTTCCTGTCCTTGTCTGGCCCTACCTGTTTGTGGTGGTACCTCCTTTCTTCCACCCACAGCACTCACAGCTCCACCATCCCCTCACTCCTAGCTGGGGGAAAGGCAGGACACTGCTGCTGGGTCTGTGCTCTCCACCCTGCTCAGCAGCAAGGCAAGCAGAGCAGTTAGACGTGCTAATTGCAAGTCACAACATTTCATACAGGGAAGACATCAACTGGAGTCTTCTCCAGCCATCAATGTTCCTAAAGCTGCTGATACAGACAGACAGGGAGGAAGAGAGAGGAAAAAAAATCCAAATAATTTCCGTAGCTAATTGAAATGGAGGGGAAGGGAATAGGTGCAAATCCAACTTGAAAGAGGAGCCTTTGCCTCTCATAATCAACTGGGAAATTTACTGGAGCATTCAAGAATATGAAACACAAGCAAATAAATGATGCTGACAGTCTGATCAAAGGGTTACTATACAAGAGAGAGCCTCAGTCAGTGCTGGTCCAACCTCCATGTGCTTAGGAACCTTGCCCAATAAATTTGATGAACAGCTACATGTAATGTAGAGAAACTAACTGTATTTTTCCCTTGGGATCTGTTCCTGACGTAAAGTGCTCTCAGACTCTGTAGTCCATTAGAACTACGTTTATCAAAAGATGCAAAAGAGAGGGGCAGGGTAATTTTGTTTCCAGTTCCTGAGTTCACGTGGAGGCAAAGGATCTGGACACACAGATGGAAAAGCTGACACATCCCTTGGATCTGATCTACACTGGGGCATTTACTGGCAAAACTCTCTGTATAATGGTAGTGCTGTAGATACTGCTCCCCTCTGGATATACTTCTTCTGTAATAACAGATCCAAACCAATAAAAACTTTCAGGATTAAGAGTGCCCATCATCCCCGAAGCAGTACTACTCTTTGCAATAAAAAGATCTCTAGTAAGTTTGTATGTATGTAAGGTAACTCCTAGACACAGCAAAAAAGAGTCTTTGCTGGGACAAAAAGCATACTCTGAAATTTGCTAATAATCCTGAAATCAGCCCCAAAACAAGGCATCTTGCAGTTTATGCACCCTTTGGTGAGCTTAGATAAATAGCATGTATGGAGGGAGTCCCACTGGGGCTTTATCACTTCTTCATTAATGTGTCAACAACCTGAATTAGGAATGTTTTTCCCAGAGAAAGCAAGGTCAAAGAAAGGACTGGTGTTTTAGGAAGGTGGCTCCTGTGCCCCAAATCCTAAGGATACTTGTGCAAAGTGAAAGGGTGCAAATGTGACTGGAGTGCAGCCTGTCCTTGCCAGCGGTCACTCAGCTGGGATGAAGGGTGAAAGATTGCTCTGAACTGCACATTGGAGAGTAGAAAGCTGTGAGAGAGCCTTAGGGAAATAGAGCAAAAGAGTGTGCAACAGAGGCTTTTCCACGCTTGAAGCAGCTCTAGAGAGGCAGGGTGTTCCCAGTGGCTATCGTGGCAGCTGAATGAAATTGTCACTTGCGATAAGGCATCCTGAGAGCTGAGGAAAATCCTGGCTCTGTGCCCACTGGCACAGGTCCAAGTGATTTCACTGGAGCCAAGATTTTTACTCTGTATGTGAAATGAATTGCCAGGGTGAGTGAAGCTGCAAAAATAACGCCTGGTGGTGAAATCCACTTGCAGCAGTGCACCTCTGCACCAGAGCCCTGCTGCGAGCAGGAGTGTTTGCATGGGCTCTGGAGAACACCGTGTTGTTCTTTTAAGAGGCAGGAGGAGTCAGGAAGTGTGAAGTGCTACTGAATTCGTCAAGGATGTCACATAACTGCCGATTTGTAGGCAAACTCACATTTTCCTGGGGGATTTTTTTGACCCACTTTTTTTTTTTTTTGTGCTAGCTTTCCCAGGATTCCCACCAATGCCAGGGACTACCATCAATATCACCATAGCAACAAGAAGTCATTAATGGTGCTGCACCTATTGACAGGATCTACAGGGTGCTGAGCTGGGTGCTGAGCCATCGCCTTCAGCTTCAATGAGAAAGGCAGAGCTCAGGACCTCTGTGGGAGCAGAGAGATCTTTCATTCTCCATCCCGTGCATCTTCTTCATCCCCTGCATCTCCCCAGAGAAGTCCTGCGTTGCGTAGTGGCAATAAGGGACATATTTCTTCTCTTAGCAAGTTATATGCAGCGTGTGCTTAGGGAACTGCTGCCAGGAAAAGATGGGGCTGGAATTTGCTGCACAAGTAAGGATAAATGTGTCTCTCTTGGGTTTGTTTGCACGGGGCTATGGCTTTGAGAGACACTTTACATTGCAAATAAGCAAGTTATCCTGCAAACCTCCAGGGAGATCAGGGCAAAGCAGGAGGCTGGGGGCCTGAAAAGGGGAATGGCAGGCTAAACTGCAAGCAGAGATAAAAGACATGTCATATAATTCTGCTAAATGGTGAAGGAAGGGAAATTCTCAGCGGGTGTGAATTAGCATTGACAACCAATACTGATTTACACCCAGCTCATGCTCTGGCCCACAGTTTAATCAGCTGAAAAGTATCAGCATCTGAAAGGGAGGGTGTTGTTTAGAGAGGCCCATGGTAGGAGTTGGAAATCTACAAAAAAGGAGAAAATAAATTCTCCTTGGTAGGTAGGGAAGAGCTTGTGATGTTCCCTGGGACTGATGCAGAGGCGGAGCCTGGCCAGCTGCGCCACTTCCCTGTCAGGGCTCCCACTGACTGGTAGCAGACAACATGCTGTGCTGGACCTTCTGAGAACACATCCCTCAACTGAAACAGCTGGTGGGTACAGTCCTCCCAAGTTTTCTGCAGAAGCATTAAGTACCTCTGCACTCAGAGGACTTGGAAGTGTGACTGCCCATGGCCATCCATGTCCATCCAGGACTGCTGACGCTACTGTCATCCCATCCACGTTTCCTCATGCCAAACCTGCTTCCACCAGCAGTATGCCTGAGTGCCTGACAGCTTTGGGATGTAACCAAACAAGGCATAGAATGAGATCGTCCATCTCCCTCACCCTCCTGAACACCACCTTCCTCCCCCAGGCCTCTTTCTGATCTCACAGAGGAGGTGTGTGTTGCTGGCATGGAAGGACTCTGATCATTCACCTGCCATCGGCTTTGGGGAGTGCTGAAGCTTTGGGAGTGCTGAAGCTTTGGGAGGCTTTGGGGAGTGCTGAAGGGGGTTCCAGTGCAAAGTTAATGAACCGAGATCAACAGTATTAGGTTGGGGGATTTTTTCTTCACTAGTGAGATGAGAGCCAGGGTTCACATTGCCTTGTTGGAAAGACCAATGCAGTAAGCCACTAGTGCACTCAAAGTTTGAGTCTGGTGGCTGTGCTGCACAATGTGTCTTTCTGGTACAACGAAGGGAGCAGGAACTTTTGACGTACAACTTCTTCTCAGAATTAAGGTGTGATTTCTTGTCAGAAGGATTTCTTTTCTCTGCCTTATGCATTTTAAGGATTATGCTGACACTCTTGGGGCAATCTTAGAAAAAGGAATTAGGAATACCTTCAGCAACTCTGAGGGGTCCAACTGTATAGGACTGGTTTTCTGTTGTCTTTTTGGGACTGGTGGAAGTAATGTGATAGGACATGGAAAATGCTGGTTTCTGTGTTCCCTGTTGGTCATATATTGCTAGTTCATCCAGGAGTATTTCCACCCTGAAAAAAATCCAACATCATGACTCAGACCCTGCACATCATAAGATTAAATCATGAGTTAAATGATGATTGAAAAAAGACCTGATTTGGTTTTTCCCATTAAATGTGACTTGGCTTTTTATCTGAACATCAGCTAACTCAAGCCTGAGCATTGGCTCTGCTTGGTTATAACCCTGTGGACTCTTTCTCTAGCTGTGAAAGTGGCTCATAGTGTCACAGACAAGGACAGGATCTGTCAATCACATGTACCCTGCAGGTTCATAGGTGCTATGGGTGGTCTATCCCATGAGAGAATTTCATTGCAAATGGGACTTTCTTCCTCCTGAGAGTCATCCAAAGGAACTTTGTGGTCAACCAGGGTGTTGAAAAAAGCTTGGTGGGTGCTGCCATCTCCTGAAATGCTTCACGTCTGATGATGCCAAACAGATCCAGCTGGGACACTTGACGGTGGTGTCACACTGGTGTCTCCAGGAGCATTTGTTACAGAACCACCATACTCAGCCTTCCTTTGCTGCAAGATGAGTGTTAATCCTCTCAAGCCCTAATCCCTCTGCTGCACTGTCAGCAGGACTGTGGGAGCGGTGTTGTCCAGGAGATTGAGTGGTGCATTGGTGAACCGAAGGGGGATAGCAAAGAATCAAGAGGGAATGAACATCACCTTGAAAGTATGCTCCCTGAAATCAGTGTGCTGGGCTGCCTGCCCTTGGAGGTAGGCTGGAAGCATCGTGTCATCACAGCCTTTCTGAAGGAGGAACACAAGGAGAAAACCGTGCTGTGACACAAGAAGAAGCTGCTCAGACTAAGAGAGCAGCCAGAAAAAATCATCAAAGGCAGTGCTGCCAAGTGCACAGGTGTGTGAAGCAGCAGGGCTTCTCAGGTGTAATCTTTCATGTCAATAAAACATATCTCCCAAACAGCCTAAAAATTCCACAGAAAGGGAGCCAAGAAGGCTTCAGGCCTTAAGTGAGTCCATAAAATTTTGTGAGTAGCTTTTCCACTGCCGTGAGACTTATTTTGAAGCCAATCTGACCAAAAGAGAAGTTCACATGAACTTGTGGTGATTCCTATGCTCTCCCTAGAGGAACTGTGTTACCATAGGAGGATGTTCCTATGGTGATCAGCAGATACCATGGACAGATTCTTCTCTGGGACGTGTGTACCTTTGGGCTGCTCTGGCCAGCTAGCCCAGACCCTGGCCAAGACCAGTTGTTTTTCTGGGGGCAGTGGTGATGGTGGTGAAGCTGCAGAATGATGCATGTTAAGCAGCAGCCACAGATGGGTTGTGTTAACTTCTGTTCGATGTGGTGGGATGGAGGAAGAGTTAGGGAAGCAGGAAAAATCCTGAAAAGAATGAGAAGAGACATGAAAGGAGGAAAATGGTTAGACAATATCATGTGACAAGGCAAGCAGCTCATAACAGAGCAGGATTTAATGCCATTCTCTGCTCTGAGCAACCCCTCAACCCTGAGATACACTGGGTCTTCAGAGGTTCTCCATGCCAAGCTGCCTCTGAGATGTCATGGCCCATGCTTTTGTTTAGGGTGACAACACAGGGACTATAAATACAGGGACCAGACCATAAAGGGTATTATTTTCTTTTTACTATCTGTTTTTGAAATCGATATGGCAGTTGTTCCTCTTGTTAGCAATCCTGATTTGTGCTGCTGAGCAGACAGTGGAAGCAGTGATAATACTGTAAAGTCTAGGAAAGTTATGTTCAGCTGTTTGCCCTAGGAAGAGAAAGAAACCCAGGATTTTGTACTGTTTTAGAGAAGTACCGTGGCTGTAATTAACAGACACAATATAAGCCCTGTTCCTGTTTCAGCTGCTACAACAGACAAAAAACCCAGCAGCCAACCAAGAAATATAACTGCAGTCTTCTTATCATCCTACTGCATCAACTAGTTTCTGCAGCACAGCTCTAGTTAAGAGAACAGCTAAGAAAGCAAATGCAGTCAAGGCACCTTTACTTTTCTTGTTAACCTTTAACTTGAAAAAATAAATGTATCTGATATTCTTTCCCTTGAGACTGCTAGCATTCTGCTAAGCAGCTGAAGTGATGTGTCTGTAGACAGATCATGCTGTGTCCATGAGGTTTGCCATATCAGATAGCAAAAAAACTCACAGCAGTATTGTGGCTTGCTAAAATCCTTTGTAGAGCTCTTTGAAATGTGCTGTTTGCATCCCTCTGGCTGCTTAGATCTCTGAAATAAAAGGGAGATTGTACTCCAGAATAAACCAACCTCTGTTCAGTGGTGCAATTTGCAAAACCTAATGCAGAGAATTTAGGATAAAACCTGAAGGTTAGTTTAATCTTGTATTTCTAGATGGAGTAAGGTATCTCCAGTTACTCCCTTCCCCTCGAAGCAGGAGTTTGGTGTTATGGCTATGACTCAGAAGTTGCTTGTGACTAAGATGATGTAAAAGTGGAAAATGTACCAGTCTCACTTCATGCCTCTGATCAAGGCAGGAGAGACCAGACAACAACAAGCTGCCCTTCACTAGTTCACAGAACAAATGTCCCTGTTTGGTAAGTCTATTGAGCAAATCTTGCTGCAGTGAACTCTGCAAAGCAGCACCAGCAGCCCTACTCAGCCCTGCCAGATTTGGTGACCTCTTTTGCTGAGGCCTTGTGAGGCTCTGTGATCCCCTGTCCTGATGTCCCTGGAGTCCTTGAACATGGCTGGTCTTCTCCACAATGCTTTTCGTCAGCAGTGAGCTACTTATCTTGTGCCTGCCTGCTTCGTCCTCCTGACACTGTGTCTGGTGCTTTGCTGGGAAGGTCAGCCAGGCAGAACAGTTCTGATGTGTTTGGGAAGGAATAATTTATCCTTCAAGCTTTAATCCTTGAGAACTAAGTTCTTGGGGGGGATTTTGCAGGAAAATTGAGGTTAGTGGCATGTCTCCAAGCAGGCACTTATCAGAGTAGTGGAGAAGTTGATTAAACTGAATCACATGGTAGAAAATAAGCTGAGCACACACTGGTTTTAGTCTTATGCTCACTTAAGGCATGAGGCTTATAACCACTTGGAGATTTTCAGTCCCTGAGCCAGGGAACAGGCAACTGTTGCACAGACAGTGTGACAGGAGCAGTGATGTGCCACAGTGGCAGCCAGCACTAAGCTCTGTTTTACTGTTTGGCCTGGAATAAGTCAGCATCAGCCTGGAGGATTGCTGGACTAGAAAAAAGCCTGAGCTTTGGGAAGTGTGGACAGGATTGCCTGGAAGTACCCAGGTGGGTAAATGAAGGAGTGTAGCCTCAATTCACAATGCTCACATACCCTGTGGAGCAACAAAGAACTGACAACTCTGCTTGGTTTAACTGGAAGAGAGGAAAAGATACATTAGGACTGTTGTGTACCTTTAGGAGAGGGTCAATTAGGCTCCAGTGTTGAGTCACCATGTGAGAGATCAGGATTTACTTCTCACGATTCCCACACACTTCTGTGGCATTTGCTAGTTTCCATACCTGGAATCACCAGCTATAGGCTGTAGTTACAGCTCTGTGGTGGTGGGAGGACAAACTCATGTTGTTGTAGTTCCCAATATTTCTTTGTTGGTGACCATGTAAGACTGCAGCTAAATATTCTGTATGTACAGTGGGCCTGCAAGAATGTGGTGAAAGGTTATCTTTCGGGTATCAACCATAAGCATATTAACCCAGATTTTTTTTTTCTGTCTCCATCTGCTGCTCTTCTCTAGCAGACTGCTTAGAACATGTTTGTGGCCATGTTACTTGGGAGTTGAGTGTGTAGGCACATACTTTATATTATGGGGGTGTCAATGGCCTGAGAAATGCAGGCATCTGAGCTGAAACTATGAGGTTGTTGCTTGTATGCCACCAAGAATGGAGCACAAGAACAGAGGCAGGAAGGAGAAATACTCAGTGTTCCCTGGTTACATCCAGGTACAAATTATCTGGTATTTTAGAGAGACCACTCCTTTTTTCCTGCTTGAAGCATCCCTGAGCAGCAGCAGGAAGCAGGCTGTGCATCAGCACAGCCAGTCCCCCTTCAGGTCATGACTCGGGCAGCAGCTGGCCAGGGTGCTCAGTGAAATTAAGCTTAGCTACCTGACATGCTGTGCACAGCCCTGAGGGTACTGACATGGGGGGAATGGGCAAGTTCAGAAGAGTTCAGCGGGAAAAAGGTGGTCCTTCCAGAAATGGACTGACAGGGAAGAAAGGTGCTACTGCCCCAGCTGACTGTTATGAGATCTCCACAGCTGCCCTGCAGGTGTGAGGTGAAACAAAAATCACTGATTTCTGAGGCCCTCTCTCATTCCAGCTGTGGCGCCAGACCCCCTTGCATGCCCACCTGTGCATCACCTACATCCACGTGCACCTTTGCTTTAAGGTCTCCTGGAGTATCAAAGGGACTTCTCGTGTCTCAAGTGTTCTCTTAGACCAAAAAATCATGTTTTAGAGAAAGACAACTCAGCTCTGATGGTGACAAATATTAAAATAAATTAATTGGAAAGAAAAGTCCCATCTTCCTCCAGTTAATCCAGTAAATTTTGGTGCCTGCCTGTGTGTCAGCAAACTGCAAATCCCCTGGAAAGTCTGTGTCTCCTCTTGTATTATAGCCAGCTCTGGCTGTTCTCTATCTTCTGTGCCTTCTCCACTCTGCAAACCTACCTCTGACTCCTGCTCTCCGTCCCTCACTCTGCTTGCCCCACTGTGCCCACAGGAGGTTTCTCCCAGCTGCTCCTTCCCTGAAAGTGACTTTTGCCATCCCACGCACATCTTCTGGAAAATCCTGCCCTGGCAAAGCAGAAGCAGGTCCCTGCTGCCTTGCAGTGCTCATGACCACTGGCAGGTTCCACACCTGCTGGAAAAATGGTCCTCTGCTCTCCTGCAGGGCAGAGGGGTGCCCTCCCCTGCCGGCAAACCCCCACTGTGTGGTCTCTGCTGTGCACTTGAGCAGGCAGGGGCAGAATGGCCCCTGACCACCCACACTTGGCATCACTGTAGCTGACCTGCAGCCCAAAGAGGGGTCAGCACTATGAGCCCTGGGAGCGAACTTCCATCTGAAGAGAATCATGAGGACAAAAGTCAGTTGTCTGCTCAGTGCTGCCCCATCTCTTGGTGAAGGGAGCAGCCACAGACAGACAGACCCCACCCCGTTGTTCTGTGCCTCTGCTTCCTTGCTCTTCTCCTGACTGCTCCTGCCCCTGCCTGTGCGCTTTCTTCTCTGACCCCCTTGCTCTCACACATACATGCAGAGCCTGTCGAGCAAGCACACAGCCCCAGAGCCTGCCTCACGTGGGCCTTGCTTTCTCTTCAGGCCTTACTGTGTGTAGCTCCCTGCCTTGGGCAAGGGCAGCTTTATTCTCAGCTCTCGCTACAGCAAGGGCTGTTTTCTCTTTATGCTTGCTCTGAAAGCAGAGTGCTGGAAGTACATGGTGGCTTTTAGTCCCATGGCTGTGACCTGATCACAGACCAACTTTACAGGCCATGGCATCTTTCATTAACAGCACTTTCTCACAGGAGCCCTTCGGCACTACCAGGAGCCGAGTTCCCTACTAAGTGACTGGCTCTGACATCATATAATTCTCTCTTTCTTGACAGATCATGTTATAACCTATGATCACAGAAAGTCCTGATCCTCACGTTTCTCTGCTGTCACCTGTGGGCTCGTCCAGAGCCGTGAAGAAGGGGGAACTCCAGCCCCATCATGACAAGACCTGGTGAGAAGTGCCTGTGACATCCTGGGGAACAGGCACACTTTGAAAGCTAGTTTTAATTTTTATTTTTAACAGTTACGAAGGATGGAAATAATGTTCTCCATTCAGTGGTGAACCACAGGAGCAGCTCTGCCTTCCCTCTCTGGGATTAGATTAAAGATAGTTTCATTAATGCAGGGAAAGTATACTAATTTGAGCAATTCTAAGCAAGAGATGAATCAAGCTCCCAACACATTACCAAGATTGGGTCCCAGGCAATGCAATACCTCAGACTTCTCCTCAGATGGAAGATGTCTGTTGGTGTGTTACATGGTTAGATGCCTGAGGTGTCTTAGCCTTTGGGGAGTAACAAACCTCTTCATTCCTCTCCTGATCAAGGTGGCTGTGCTGCCTGAATGGTTGGCCATGTGCAGGGAATCCAGCAGCACTACAGAACAGTCTGGGCTATAACTTTACATAGTTCCGTCTTGCTTCACCAAGACCTTCCTGGTTGGTTCCTGCCTGGCTTATTATTAGAGACTGATGCCCCATCATCTCAGCTCTGTCTTGCCCTTACAAGTCTCGGGCTAACCCTAAATCCCCTGCCCAGTCTTACTCTCCTTTACATATGGGACTCACTTATTCCGTCTGCCTCTGATTGCCAAGCAAGGGAGTGGACTGGGCTGTAGCAAACATTGATGTCTTGTGTGACTGCTGGAAGACCATGAGGCCTAAATCCCTAAGAGAAATTTGGACTCACTCCATTTAGTGTAAGAAGGTTCCATCCACTTCCAGCAGTGATTTAGACACTTAGGTCCAAACTGGAGTCTGAGGATTTAGTTCTCTGCTCTGAATGTATGATTTAGTAACTTAGATTCCCTGGGCCTTACAGTTCTGAACGCAGCTCATAGGAGCAGCCTTGGAAAGCACCACGTTCTCTTACTGGGCTTCCTCTGAGTTGTCACAGAGGATGATCATTTGGGCCTGTGGCTAAGGAGTGAGGAGGATGCATTTGTGAAAGTCTGTGAGGTACCTTTGTCTCTGCACTGGGAAAGCCTTGGCAGTGCTTGGCTACTATATGCAGTCAAACCATATGCATCTTCCCAGTGAAGGGTGAATCAGAGCAATAAGGGGCTGCAGTGTGACTGTCAGGCACAAAACCAGCACCAGTCAGCCTTCTTCTTCGTCCTTACTGCTTGAGTCTTTCAGGACACCAGTGTTATGTCATCCTTTCCCACCCCCAGCCTCCCACTTAACTCACACACTCTTGTCTGCACCCCATTTGAGGGCAAGAATCTCACTATCTCTTATAAACCTGTCATCTCCTTAGTGCTGCAATGTGAGTAAGCTGGGCCTGCAGCAAACACTTCTGAGCATTTGTCACTAGGGTTGAGCAATGTTGTTGTGAGGGAATTGCTGAGGGTAGGTAGGATAAACTTCTCCAAATTCGGATGGGTAGTGTAAGGCCACTGTTGGCTTGGATAGAGAAGAAAAACATTTCCTGCCCCAAGCCCCACAACTCATCTCCTAGTTAAGCTGCCTTGTTCCTACGCAAGTTGGTGTTGGCTTCTGCATTCCCTGGAAGCAGACCTGCTGTTGCATCCTGCGAGTCACCACCAGGCTGCTTCAGTAACTCATCTTTCCTTCCATTCACAGGTCTTCTACGCATGGCGACTCCACCCATGTGAGAGCTCTCTTATGTGAGTCCCCAGCAGCACACTTTGCTGTCTGTGGTCTGTGGACATTGACTGGCATCTAAGCGACACCCCAGCTCCCTCCTCTCCCCCTAGACGCCACTGTCTTAGAGCCTCCATGTGCATTTGCTATGACATACGTCAGTGTTGATGAGAGACAGGAACACTGCCGGGTGATCTCGAGCTGCCAAAATAATCAGCTCTGTGCACAACATGGCTTAAAGGATTTTTCGGTTAGCAGCATGCATCCACTAAAGAACCTAGACACTCATATTTTTTCTGGGGACTTCCATACTTTAGACTACTGCCACACAGGCAAGGCACCTTTGGCCAGTCCCGTGGAAAAACGGATGTATCGGAGCGTGGAGAACCTTCACTGGGCAACAGTTGCTGACTCTGGGCTGTATTCTCGCTGCCGGAGCCTGGATAACGAGATCATCTTCCGCTATAGAGGCACCAGTCAGTGGACAGAAGGCTGTGTGGGTGTGGCCCCAGTACAGAGCACATCGGACTCCCTGAGAAACCTTTCTCTCCGTGCTAAACAGACATCTCGGTCAGCACAGAATGTGCTCCTCCCTCCCTTTGCCAAAGTGCCTCAGTGGCTCTTCCCTTCTGCAGAGGAAAGAGCCCCACATGGGGATGCCAAAAAAGAGCTGAAGGAGAAGCTGAGGCTG
Organism: Calyptomena viridis; assembly: GCA_013390005.1. Taxonomy (NCBI): domain Eukaryota; kingdom Metazoa; phylum Chordata; class Aves; order Passeriformes; family Eurylaimidae; genus Calyptomena; species Calyptomena viridis. The sequence goes on along the minus strand of WEIV01016660.1, from coordinate 27,496 downwards.
CACAGCAGTAAGGTGGCAGAGCCCTGTAAGCCAGTGAGACCACAGGTGGCCCTGCCTGACCTGATGGCCCAGGAGTTCATTGAATGCCAGGTGTGCCAGCAGTGCAAGAATGGTTGTGCTGTCAACTACTGCACGGTTTTGGTGGAACACACTGCCCTCAGGCACAGCCTCACAGGGAGACAGGGGCTGTGCCTTGCACACAGGATCATCAGTCCAGAAGACATCAAGCAGGAGGCTCAGAGGAGGCTTCAGCTCCAAAGGCAGAATAGCTCCCCCAGTTTGCCCCTTCAGCATGCAGGGGAAAGCCATGAGATGGGCAAATCCAGAACAGCAGAAACTCTAGAACAATACAATGGGGAACCAGATGGCAAAGTCACATTGGGACAGATCAAGAAAGGCCGCTGCAAAGGGAGGCTCTACATACCCACCTTTGAGGAATTCAAGCAAATGAGAAGTAAGGAGGGCAATTCATCTTCCAGCAGCAGTGGGCCGACAGATGGCTTGAATAAGGGTCTGCCTGCAAACCAGATGCTGGAGGAGGAAAAGAATGTCTGTCCAGAAGCCCTGGGGACCAAAGCTCTGAATGAATCTGCTGTCACAGCAGAAGATGATGATGAGGTATTCCATGAAAACCACACATCTGCTGGCTGTTCCCAATATCCAGCCACATGGAATGGTTTCAGAATGAGCAGTCCTGAGGTGAAGGACAGAACCTTCCAGACGTCCAGTCCAGATACATCGCCGGTCCCTATTTGCTCCAGTCCAATTCCACGATCACCTTTACAGGCAGTAGCAATACACAGAGGTGGGCAGGAGATCTTCAGTGATGAGCAGCAGAAAGGGGAGACAAGACAATTAAATGATGTCCTCCACCTTGCAGGGCAGTCGCTGGCTTCTGAAGCCCAGTCCTCTTGCTGTTCATCGCTGCTGTTAGAAGCCACAGACTTATCCAGCTATGGAGCTAAGCTACAAAAAATGAAGGATGAATTCATAGGTTCAGCCTTGGAACTTATTAAGAAAAGGTAACATGCTCTGTGGGGTCACCTGAAAGCAGTTCCCTTGTTAATGATCTGGTCTTTCTCCTGATATGTACATTTAATTCCTGTAGCATAAATGCGTTGTTGCCAGAGCCTTTCATCTTAGAGTCTCTGATAGCCACATGGACATGTCTTTAGGCTGTTGAGCTTAAACTCCACCTTTGTGTAGGATTAAACATCAAAAAGCATTTTCATCTAGACTTTGCCTTTTTGCTCACCTTACTCCTGTAAACACAGCAGCCATTAATAGTTCTAACACCCAATTTCCCACCCATTTTATTTCTGCATTAAATTGTTGAAATGTTTTTTTTGTTCTGTTTTGTTTTGTTTTTTTAACCATCTGTTAAAAGTAGAAGACAGCCAGGGAATACGAAGTACTAATATGATTCCTTTGAAGAAATATGTAGAGTCTATCCCACCACTGCAGGACTTGAATTTAGATAGTGTGACATGCAGCAACAAGTGTTTTCACTTGCTGCCTGTATGTAGTGAACCAGCAAACAAGAGAAAGATGTGTGCTGTGTTTGATCAGCTAGGCAATGAGTGAAAGTACTTGCAAATGCTGCCCTTCTGTCAGCTCAGTGTAAGCAGCAAGAAAAAATGTTCATGTAAAGCCTTTCTTCATCTTCTCCAACCAGTTTTCCCCTTCTCTGAGAAAGATGTTCACAAGGACTGCTTTTTCTCTATCCTGGTCTTGGACACTGCAGTCTTGTTACCTCTCTTCTGCCAAAGAAATGGGGATCCCTTTCTGTGCAGGGTGGCTCAATAGGAACCAGCAAAGTTCTAGAAGCTAAGAATTTGAGGCAGTTATCACTGTGTGGGGTAAGGCTGATGGGAAAGGAGTAGTAGGTGTTGGTGAAGTGATTTGTTCCCATGTACTTGGCTTTTGTGGCTGGCTTTGCCACGAGCTGCATTTCACTTGGTTCCTGGCTGCTTCTGCAGCCCACAGGTCAGTGTGTGAAATGCCAGGGCATCAGCCTTGTATGCTTTCATGATGTTTCTGGAGTGCGTGGGCTCTGAGGCTGGAGTCAGGTTTTAGAGGAGACAATAGTGACTTCTGCGCAGGGATGAGAGTCATCTGAAAGAACTTCTGTGGAGCTGAAGCAGAGTTACAAGCAGTAATACTTCATAATCCAAAGGGAAGAAGTTGGTGTCAGGACCCTAAATGTTTCCCTCAGCTGTCCAGCCCAGTCTTTATGCTTTTGTTCTGGAGTATGAAAATCCAATGAAGAAGCAGACGAGAAAGTTATGGTATGCAACCATTTTCATTGAGTAGGCTATTTTTGTCATGGATGTGAAATGAAATACACAGACTAACACAAGCCATGAGTAAGAGTGTAGGAACAGCTGCCTCCATGCTGATCAGAGGTTTGAATAGTATCTAGGAGCCTAAGGTGCATTCATAGCAAAGTACAGGAAATGGGCAGTACATATGATCTTTCTTCCCCCTACTCTCCCGACCTCCAAACACTTCCTGCCCAGGGTCTTTATGGTTTCGGTGTCGTTTCTGTGCTTTTAATATCCACAGTGGGTTTTGTTTCTGTGGATATGTTCAGCCTCCCTAGCTGGATTTGTTAAAATCTATGAATTGATTTTATTAAGACCAAAATGATAGTTGATCTAAAAAGGAGAATGACGGTGGTTCCAGTATGAGAGAGATTGTTTCATGTGAAGGAACCAGCCTGGCCTGTTTATTTTCCATAATAATAACAACAATTAGTGATAATTTTTATTGCCAAAGCACTGGTTAGTGGGAAACCTGAGTTTTCTTTGTATGGAAATTTCTTATTTATCCATCATTTTCACCTGAGACTGTAATGTGCCTGAATATTCATAACTCAAGCTGATTCTCACTGCAGAGATGGGAGACTTTTTGTCTGGATGTTTTGGGTCCTAAATTATGATAATTGACATTCAGACCACATTTTTTCTAAGATTCAAATGAAATGAGATGAAAGCTGGAGATTTGGTCCCATTTCCACAGATAGGGAGTTCAGCAAGCCTTTGATAGAGACATTGTGATGGAGCATCACAGAATAAAATAGCTAAAATCATCTTCTCTTTCTAGTGGTTCTGTGTAAGTGTCACAGTTTTACAAAGCAGTTTTATCAATAAGTTAACTGTCTCCTTAGTAATTCACAGTTAATTACTTAATACTCATTCAACTGACTTAATATTTTGTCAGTGAAGATTTGCTTTTCAGTCTCATAATTATGGCGACTTTAGCCCCCACATGGGTCACTGGATGCCTTTAACTTGGGTTGTAGTCCTGGCTGGAAAGGGGTGTTAGTTTCTAGGTGTAAATCCTGTAAACATGTCAATATATAATCCACTTTCTGAAATTGTTTAAGTGGTGAATTGTTCAGTATAAGGACATGCAAGGACTGAGGGTTTGTATCTGTGAAATGGGGGATGTGGTGACAACAGAAATCTGCACAAGTAAGCAAAGGACATGACTAAGAAAGAAGGCTTTCTGAAAAGAGTGATGGGGTGTATTTGGAGTGACACCAGGATGATGAGTAGAATACCAACTTCCCATAGCACAGGACGCCAAGTCAGGAAGGCAGGTAACAGCAGGGAAGGCATGCACAAAAATGTTTCCATTAATAGTCAGAAAGATCAGGAACATGTGGAAAGGGCTGAGAACTGCTGACCTGGACAATGATACATACAAGCATGAAGAGACCCATAGAGACTGTGAAGAAAAGCAGGTGCATTTCCAGTTGTACACCACACCCCCAGTACTTCTGCTTCCATGGGATTCAGAGGTGATGGCCCAGAGTTTTAAAAAGGCATTCAGAAAGAACATGTCCTGCCTGTGCTGGCCCAGGTGCATCACCTGTCTTGAGGAGAACAGGAAAAACTGACACAAATACTGGGCATAAACTCCTGTCCCAGTAAGTGATTTGATCCCACAGAAAGAAACATGGGATAGAGTCCCCCCTTCTGCATCTCTGCTTGAAAGCAGAGGGGACTGCTTGAGCAGGCAATGATGTAGACCTGTTGGCAGCACAGATCTCTTCCCAGAGGAGGGGACTGGAGAAAGGGACAATATCCTGTTTTCAACATCCCTCTTCCTCCTAAGCCAAAGGTTAAGGGAGTAGCCTTAAGATGTGGTTCTACAAAGCTGCTTGTATCCTCCCTCATCCCTCTGATCATACTGGTGGTGTGTGGAGCAGCATTTGCCCCAACACCACATGTCCAGTACATCATGCAAGAGGGTTCTAATCACAACTAGAAGCAGAGCAGTCAAACCAGGAATGAAGAAAACTCCTTTCACACAAGGTAGGCTGTGCGTCATTGCCTTTCTTACCTCTAGCTGACCAGCCATGGGGTGGGTTGAATTTGTCAGTCTCCAGTCATGTTTCCTTAGTTCAGCTCTCTGGGTAGTGTTGGCTCTTATTCCCACTTCAGGTCCTGGCTGGGGATTTTTTTTAAGTATCCCTATTGGGTTATCTAAACCACGATAAGTGGTGTCATCTGGTCTGCAGAGCTGCTGTCAGCTTCACTTAGAGGAGCAGTAATATTCTGGAGTACTTCCCATATTTAAATGATCTTGAAGCACTGTAAAAATGACAAATGAAAGCTCAGCATCTCTCTGAGAGTATGGTCTGTATGGTGGGAGGCCAAGGAGATAATATACCAGTTACGAGCTTTGCTACTGACCTTGGACACATCCCATTGCCTCTCTGTGCTCCAGCATGGTCCCTTTCTGTTTGAGCAGGAGCAGCTTTTAGAAAAGGTGGTTTTCCAGTAGTGGCACATCCTCTTCAAGAATTTTCTTGCTTCTTAACCTGTCCTTCTTAATCCCTCCCATGGATGTATGCAGCATGGGTTCATGCTTTACCCAACTCAGTGAAACATTGATGAAGTGATCTGCTTGGAAATATGTGAGGTCAGGTATATTTTTTAAACCCATATAATTTCAAGACTGATTTTATATCAGTTACATTGGACCAGCTGGGACCAGCTGAAGGAGTGGTATCCCAAATGTGGCTGGGGACAGGAGGGAGTGATACGACAAGAACTTCTTAAGCTGGATCAGGCCATGCCAGTACTGTGGTGTGACCTCAGCCTTGTGTGCTTGCACTGCTGCAGCTCTGTATGGGGGCTGATGCAGTCTGTGCTACAGACTGCTCCATGACAGTGATATTGGTGTCCCCTTTCTACAGGCTGGGGAGTAAAAGCCTGGAGAGTGACAGCAAGGAGTAAAAGCCAGGAGCCTGCTGTTGGCACTGTTGCTGTTGCTGCACAGCCATGGCTAAGCTCTTTTTAACTGGTAGTGTCAGCAGGGACCTGGAAGCTTAAATGGAGGAAGATGAAAAAGCATCAGCTGGAAAGATGCAAACCAACTTTTCTGGCCTTACAACAGAGCTGGTTTGTGTTCTGGGAGATTTGTTCCCTTTTCAGCGATTTCAGTATTGGCTGATGGTTTGTTGTCAGAGCCAACTGTCATTCACTGTAAGGAGAATGCCCATCTGTCTCATGTGTTTTCTTGTAGCTGACACTGTTGGAATTGCACATTAGCAGTGTGACCTATCAGCATAAGTTCACAAGTGAAGTCTTTAAGAAGAAGCAGATTTTTCTCATAGGGGATTTTTGTTAAGCATAAAATATATGCATAACCTGAAACATATTCCAGACTCTGGTTTCCTGTATATACAAGCATCCATATCCAGTCCTCACAACCTTTCTTTTTAAGTGGATCCAAGTCCATAGAAATTAAGTAAATCCAAAATGAAAAATAGTAAAAAACTATATTCTTCCAAGCAGGCTTCATTATGCATGGAAATAAAGTGTCTTAAAGAGTCTGTTAAAAAAATGTATCACAAGTAGTATCATAAATGACAGCCTGTCAACTACTCTGTCAAGTCAGTGGTTTTGCACCAGACTGTGTCTGTCTGGAGAGGTGGTGTTGTCTACAGAGAGGGGAACGTGGGGTTAGAACAGGCTGCCTGTATCAGCCAGACCAGGCCCCTGTTAGCACCAGATAGCCATGAATAAGGGCATCCCAGAATTGCTGAGTGAGAGCAACAGACTGCCAATCTTTTCAGGTCTCCTAAGTGCACCAAAAGGCCTGATCTGAGATCACTGAAAGCAGGCAGTATCTTTCCAGTGGTTTCAGTGGACTTGGGGTCATATGAGATGAAAAAGAAAGGGAAAGCTCTTTTAATCCTCTAATCCCTTCAAAGTATTATGGTTTTTAGCATGTTTTTTCCAGATGAGCAATATGGTTTCTGTGTTGACAACATCTCTTTAAACAGCAGCAAATATGGATATGGTATACTTAGAAAGAAGCTTTTATGGTGCCTATGGAGGACCTCATGTTTTATGAACACAAAAATGCACTGTGAACACCTGAGACTTGATAATGCAGACTGATGTTGGCAAGAGTGCAGTTACCCAATTTGCACTGCCTTAACTGAGCTGTGCTTAGGGCCCCTAAAACACATGTACAGCCATCCATGCTAACCAGTCATAATTCCTGCCTACACTTTCCCTGAACTGTTGCAGAACCTGGACTTGCTGCTCAGTCTCAACTGTGTCAGGAACAGCAGGTGAACTGCATCCGTGATGCTCATCAGAGTCTGCTTCTTCCCTTGCAGCTGCAATGCTGAGACTGCTGACAAATCCCCCTCCAAGGGACAGTGTGATCTGAGGGAAGCTGATCTCCCACCTCCGGAGGACAGCCAGCAGCCCACAGCGATGTCCATGGCAACAGAGACCTGGGAGGACAAGCCAAGCAATGAGACATCCAGCGACACTCCACCTGCAGGGAATGTAAGTAAGGAATTCCCTTCTCATCTAGGGTGTATGTTCAAGATTTTTTCATTATTAGAAGCTCTGAAGGATCCCTTTGTTGCAGGAACTGGGCAGGCTGAGAGCCTGTGATCCAGAATCACACCAACTCCGATGAGTGATTAAAGTCTGCTAGAAGCATTTCTAGTGCCTCATTTTACACTTAATGAAACAGGGGTCAGTTTTGTGCCCCTGCCTACAAGCCACTGCATTTCTTGCAGGAAGTTCTGCAATAACCCCTTCAAGGCTTTCAATGTGTCTGGGAAATCAGACTCCCTCCTAGTCCCACCTTGGTCAAACTGTTGATGTAGGTGAGGCATGGAGGCTGCAGTTCCTGACCCTGCAGCACAAAAACATTCACAGAGCAGAGGCAAGATAGCTGAGATCCCCCAGGGACAGGCCTTTGACCAGGGCTGTACTGTTGACTCCTTCATGGTGATTTGGCAGCCCTGATCCAACCACCTCAGAGCCACTGTACTCAGAGCTACACACCAGCAAAGAGAGAGGGATCCTTGATGTTAGGACTGAGAAAGACAGAGACCTGGGGGGACAGATTTCTTAATGATCATGTAGCAGACCTGCATTTACAATCCCACTGCTGATGACTTTCCCTTTGTTTGCTTTGGCAACTAAAGTCCAGTGGCTGCAGACCAGGTGCTGCTTTCACCACAGCCTTGCTCCAAAGCCTTTCCTGCCTTTCTTGCAGACCCCCAGTCCTGGCTGTCGTCGATCCAGCTCCGACATTGTCCATGAGAGCACGGATGGTGCCAAGGCCCAGCGGGAGTGCCGGCTGCGGCCGCACTTCAGTGACCCTATGCCGACAGACTCGGTGAAGAGGAAGCAGCTGGAGCTGAAGATCGCAGCTGTCGCGCGGCAGCACGCGCAGAAGCGCCGGCAGGAGCGAGACTATGGTACACACTGTGCACTCTCAGAGGGGCTCATGGGCCAGGTGCTGAGCCCCGCTGTGCTCTGCAAACGTGGAGCAACTTTACAACATGAGGGAGGGAAGCATTCTGGGTGGTAGCCAGGCATGCAAGAAGTCAGGATCTACTGTGATGTGTCTTTGTCCCTGCCTGACAGATGGCAGCGGAAGATGCGGCCCAAATGAGTTCACAGGTGTGGGCAGTGCAGAGGTGACAGGCCCTAGGCTTCACCCAGTCTCCTGGGAGCCATTTACTTCTGACTCTCAGCAATCTCAGCAGCAAAATGGGTGGGAAAGACAGCTCACAGCCCTGCTTCACCAGATCTAGCCTGTCACCCCAGAATTCCTACCACTCATGGCTGTGCCAGTCTGAGTTCCTCAGGTAAGCTCTGTGCAGCTGGCAGTGCCTGTAATGATTTGTGTCTGTTCTCAGGTCCAGTGGTAGCAAAAGCCAACCTTGGCCATGGTGGCAGCTTTGACGAAACCCGCCGCCCCCCACGTGACTCCCTCCGCTCCAGACACCATTGGAGCAATGTCAGCAGTCTGAGCACAGACAGCGGGATCGTTGGCGTGAATGATGCCCGGGATGACCTGGATCCCAGCGAGGGCACTCGGACCAAGTCCGCAGATGTGGAAAGGGCAGATAGTGGCATTGGTCAGATGCCAGCCAGAAAGTGGAGGAACAGGGCATCCGAAACGCTGAGCTCCCTGCAGGCCTGGGAAGCCCACCGTCCCTGCACCGACTGTGGAGAAAGGGACCTCCCTGTGGAGACAGATGTGCAGAACTGCAATCAGAGGAGGGCTGACCTCTGCGAGAAGTGCCGCAAGCGCAGGACGGAGCGCAAGGAGTCTGTGCTGGAGTTTGTCAACACAGAGGCCAGCTATGGAGAGGACCTGCGCATCATCAAAGAGGAGTTCTACCTCCCCATGCAAGCAGCTGGGCTGCTGAGCCAGGAGCAGCTCCAGGGCATCTTCAGCAACATCCAGGAGCTCATTGACCTCAATGAGAACTTCCTGGAGATACTTCAGGAAGAGATCGACCAGGCCTTTGACCAGGTATGATGCTGTGTGCTCTAAAGGGGCCAGACCAGGCAGACAGGAGTAGGTTTTGTATTAATGGGGCAGCATAGGTAGAGCAGAGGAACAGGAGGTAGAACTCCTGGGTTATAGTCTGTTGTCTAGTCCCTTGCTCCCTCAGCTACTGTAAACCAGTGATTTTGGTAGCCCTGTGCCAGGTGACAGCTGCTGACCTCACTCTCTGCTGTGGTAATGCCACTGACATCAGCAGGCCATCAGCAGTCCTGCTTGTTTATCCCATTAACAGGACCTAATGGTCCCATTACCCAAGTTAGCTCTAAGCCAGTTAGCCTGGATGCTGTTAAGAGTGTGACCATGGGGGCACTGAGCTCAGCTTGAGCTGTCTCTCAGGCCACACTTTTGCAGCCCTGAGCTGGCTCTCTTCATGCTGGCTTGGCTGTGCTTGCCTTGGCTTGCAGTTTACTGCAGCTTGGCTCCAGGCGGGCTGCAGGGCCAGGCAGCACAGGCTGCTCCCTACTCTACAGCTCTGTGTACTGGCTATGTAACATGTAATGCATCCCTGCCTTGCAAAAAGGAACTTTCCTTCCCCACCAGCATGGTGTCAGAGGGCAGAAAAATACAAATAAGACTAGAGCAGCAGTCACTGCAAAGGACATATAAACTGATCCACACCCTCCTTCAAGAAACCAACCCCACTTGTTACTATGTCAGTTTCTTCAGGATATTTTGCTCTGTAGGAAAAACATCCCTCTTCTCCCTCTCTGAAACCCTGTGTGTCAGAATGAGTGACACATGTCTCAAAAACTGGCAACGTGAACAAAAACTCGTGCATCAGACACAGAGAAGACAGATGTGCACTGCCCATTTGATGTTCCCTGTGAATAATTCATGGAGGCAGTGGCTTCTACAAACAGCCAAGGGTTTCCCCATATCCTCCATGTTATCTTGGCAGTCAGAGCTCAGTACTGCACTGAAAAGCTGCCAGTAGCCCGGGAATGGCTCCCTCTCTTGCTCCTGAAATGAGCAGTGATTGCAGAGCATGTCAGCATACACGTCAACAGAGCTAAGACCATTATGTGGCACCAGGTTCCTGCAATTCCCATATTTTATTACACATCCAGAAATCAGAGGACAATTTACCACTTACTATTTTTCTATCTAGTCATCAAAGTAGCCAGTAACAGCACAATGAAGGAGACTGCTTCCCAACCAGGACAGCTGCTGGGAACAACTGCAGAAGTTGTTAGGTGCCATATCTGTTACCTGAGTCACAAGTCTCCCCTGCCCATTTGCTCCAAAACACTCTGTTAACTGACGTGCTGCTGCAGGGCCCCATTACACCTTCCTGTCTAGGAGTCTCACTCTGGCCTTCAAGCTGCTGCTCTGGTGAGCTGGTTAAGCTCACAGGAGGAAAGAAGACAGCTCTTTATGTGTGGAAGAGCAAGCAGTTAGACCAGCTTTCCTTCCCCTCCTCATTCACTGTTTCTGGCATACCTGCATGGGCTGCCCTTCCACCAAGAAGGGAGAGCCCAGCTGCACCTTTGATCTGGTGCTCACCAGATCCTGTAGCAAGTTCATCCTGGCAGAACTGAACACAGGTTCCATGGTTGTGCTTCTCCTGAGCTAACCAAGCAGGGGCTGTTTTGCATACTTGCAGGGGGATGATGACCTGATGACTGTGTGCATTGGAGAAATATTCCTAGAGTTCGTCAACATGCTGCCAGCCTTTCAGACCTACTGCCTTCAGCAGTCCTCCTCTGTGAACATGCTCAATGCACTGGAGAAGGAGAAGGAATTGCTCAGGTGAGAACAGGGCTGAGAGTATTTATCCAGGCTTTGGGGACAGAAGAGCATCAGGCTGAGCATGAAGCCATTACCAGCCCAACTAGGTCAAAGTTTGATGGTAATGTTCTTAAGTTACCACTGCTCTCTTCTTGGGGTGAGGACAATAATGTGTTCTCCAAAAAATACTCAGTCCTTGATATCTCCACTAAACCAACCAGTTGGTCCCCAGCCGTACACTGTGTTTTGTGGTAGCAGTGTCTGCCCACTGACCACTGCACTGAACTGTCACCAAATAATGCTCGGCTGAGAACAGCTCTCAGTCCGTGTGTCTGAGCCCAGGTTGGATTTCCACTGGGGAAAGCCACTGTGTATTGTTTCCCATTCCTAGCCCTGGCCCATTGGGCAATGGCAGGTGGGTCATTTCTCTTTCCACTGCTCAGCTTAAAATGACAATGCCAAATTCTTGTTTAGAGTTGTTTGTAATCTAATGATGAAGGGTGCTACAAATTAGCATAATCTTATATAAGGTGATGTGTCTGCCTCGTGTCTACATCAGTGGGTTCCAGAGAAAGATCACATCCTTGCTATTTTATGATTTAATACAAGACTATTAGGATGCTATGTGTCAGTGTTCCAGGCACCTCATCACGGTTCTGCAGCTGAGAACAGCTGCAGAAATTGTTGTTAGTCTCTGAGAAGACAGAATTCACAAGGTTGCAAAACCAGGGGGGCTGCAGTGCCCAGCAGCTGTCAGCACCATGCTCTTCATTTGCATTTAGGATTGCAGCATCTGCTGGCAGAACAGCCACCATTTCATTCTCTCATCTTAAATTCCTGCAGAATATTCCTCAATGTCTCCCAGAATGACAACACAGCACTGCGGCGGATGAACTTGAGGTCCTTCCTGATGGCCCCTTTGCAAAGAGTCACCAAGTACCCACTGCTGCTCAGCAGAATCATCAAGGCCACCACCGAGTACCACCCAGACCACGGCAGCCTGCGGGAGGCCAAGAGCCGCATCGAGTCCCACCTGGAGCACATCAACATGAAAACCAAGCAGGAGGGGAACACGTGGACCCTCCGATCCTTTCGCCAGGACAGCAAGAAGAAGAGGGAAGTTATCAACATCGAGATGAGAGAAACTGCCCTCAAAACTGTCGGTTGGCTGCGGGAGGAAACACGATTTGTGATGGAGGGGTCTCTGCAGCTGGCCCAGCCCCCCGACGGGCAGTGGGTGAAGAAAGGCAGCAAGACCCTGAAGTTCCAAAACATGCAGGTCCTCCTCCTGGTGAACATGAAGCGTGTGTCTGAGTCCAGCCTGGAATCAGCTGAGCCAGGGCCTGTGAAGGATGCTGTGCTGGTACTCATCAGGGACAAAAATAACGGGAAGTTCCATTTGCTCAGGGAGCCTTTGAGGCTGAGTAATTGCATTGTCTCCACTGATCCTGACTGTGACGACACTTTTGAACTCATTGAGATTAGGAGGGAGGCGTTTGTGTTCCGGGACAGCGACCGGGCGCGGACTCACCACTGGTTCAGGCAGATCAGGCGGTACTCGAGGGAGCTGGGCTCCTGGAAGAAGCGGCGGAACGCTCTGCCCAACATCATGATCAGCACTCCTCACACCAGGCCCTGAGTCCTGCACAGGCAGACTTGGCTTCACCAGTGCCACCTGCAAAGACCATCAAGGGCCTCAGTGGCTTGAACTTGCTGTGCTCCCTGGACAACACAGGGAGGAGACCCCTGAGACTCCTCTGGCCCCCAGAGACACTTAACAGCACTGGAAGTAAGCACCACAGCCTAATGCTGGTCTCCAGCCTCAGGACTCACAACCAATTTGTGGCTCGTGTACATACAGAGATGGGCTCCCCTCGAGGAGCAGATCACTGGAGAAAAATACTGTTTAACTTGTTAATATTGCACTGCAGGAGAATGATGTATGATGCTTGCCATTGCATGGATCGTGTTGAAAGCCAGTCTTGATGAGAGAGGTTTCCACTACTGACTATATTTCATCAGCATTAGGTAAAGTCAGGGTCAAAATTAGGTGCAGTATTATGCAACAGAGGATGAAAGTTGGAGAAAATTATGTTTTCCACCACAGCTCCTAAGGACTGTATTTCATTATTCACCTCTGTATATTCAATCAAAATACTTGTTGAAAAAGAAAGGCCTTTCATCTTTAATCCAAATCAAGTAGGTGTCAATTTGTTCAGATTCAGCTGCATGCACACAGCTAAAAAAAAAAAAGAAAAAAAAAAGGCAAACGAATAAAAGGAGTTTTTGCTCTCTGACACGTGTAGAACCCATGGAAGAGCAGCATACCCCCACTGAAAGTCTGTTATTTAACTGACTTAGGGACTGTGACATAATGCTGCATCTGAAATATCTCAGAAGTATATGTAAATACAGCTGTGCTACCACTGATAGTGAACTTCAGAGTTTGCGATTATTTAAATGATGTAATCTAGTGTATTTCAAAATTTAATTGAAAGGAACAATTTACATTGTACTGTAGAGTAACATAAAAGGTTTTAATAATTATGTTTCAATTACTTTAGGTGGGTGTTTTTTTAAATATTTGTATTCTGGATTATAAATTTCACTTAGTGTGGGTGGCATTCAGGTGAACAATGTGCCTATGTCTGCTCTGTGGAGGGGCTATTCCTAGTGAGACTGGGTGAACTCTACAAACCTGCTACTCTAATTCTTTTTAGACAACAACAGACTGGCACAAAATCTTTTGCTCTGGCTGCAGTCCTGCCTGGGCACACCAGACATGAGAGCCAAAACTGAGGCCATAAAGCACTCCCCATAAGGTCCAGCCTCTCTCAGTTCCTCAGAGGGAAATGACTCGAAGCTGAACAATGGTAAAAAGGCAAACAGGGCTTAACCTTTTCAGCCTGACATTACCATTGACCCCTGCCTTGGCGATGACAAGATCAGCAAAATGTCATGCTGTGACTTACACAGCAAAGGCCACATTTCAGCCCTGGAGGCTAAATCAAGGGAGCCTAAATTTTGGTTCATGGATCTCAGAGGACAGACAGACTGTAAATGTTGTTTCAGGCCCACAGGGTAAAGACAAAGCCAATCAGTATTATTCACTACCAACACAATATTTTAGTTACAGGCCTTTATTTTACAGGAGGATTCGCACACGCACATTTGTTTATTTCTCCAGAGATGAACCAGCAACAGTAAGCACCACATGAAGGCAGACAGAAGCCATCTTCACAAAGGTAGCTCTAGTCTTGTACGTCACCACTGACCCAGTGCCTGAGCAGGCCTCAAACCGTGCCCAGGACTTTGTCCTCTGGCCACAGCTACCAGAGCTTGTTACACAGCTCTGGGCACTGAGGCAGATACCAGCACTGAGACACGAGTGTAACTGGCTGTATTTTCTCTTCATGTGCACCATCCAGCATTTTAGTGCTTTATTTTGTCCTTGGGGAAATGGGAAGATTTGCATCCTCCGGAGGGTACCCAAGACGTGAAGGTGGCCACACACAACCGAGCGCTGTAGTGAGCAATAGCTCTCAAAATGCTTGTCATGGCAGCAGCCCCCCTCCCTCACGTGAGAGCTCTTTCTACTTGCTAGACAGTAAATTGTTTCTTCCCCCAAAATATGCAGTGAATAGCCAGTGATGAGCATGAGGCACTGCTTTAGTTTGCTGTTTGTTTTTCACAGAGATGGATACCTGAATGGAGCAGCTACTGGAGAAAGATTTCTCTCATGCTGTCATGACAGATCTGCATCTACGAGCCTTCAAGCCCCACTCACCTTACATGCAAAAAGCAACAGCTTGTAGCACCTTTGTCTTCTCTCCCAAGATCACAATGGCACAACCACCTTCTCTTCATTACCCCCAGGGCAGCTGTGACAAGGGGAGGCATAGGTACAGCTTAATTTATCCAAACAGCCAGTGGCTTTCACAGCCACACAAAGCTGCTATTTTCTGGAAAGTTTTCAATTACTTTCCAGCACAGTGATTTTCTCCACATCAATTCATGCTCGAAACCAGCCATGGACCATTTGTACAGTCATATCTTTCAATCAAGGTACCTTCAGCCAGTCTGGCTGTTCAAAAAGGTTAGAGAACAATAAGTATACGTAAAAGGTCTGATATTTAGAATCAATCTTGTGTTTGGCTGATTGTTCAATTTGTTGGATTCAGAGTTTTTCTAGGTATCACAGGAAGCACCTGCCTGCCAGGCTCCTAGTAATCATGGCCTATTTCCTCTGAATCAGGCAAACTGTCCCCAGAAGAAGGTCCATAAATAATCACTGGGCGTTGTTACGAGCAGGACGTGTACTTGGTGCTGTAGCCCTGTCCTAAAACCTGCGGCCAGGGAACAGTACAAGCCCTTTGATCCGGGACAACCTGTTACAGGAAGCAGCAGTGGGATTGTTGAACCTGTCAAACTAGACAGAGGTTGTGCTGCTTTTATGTATCTGGTGTGTGCAGCTGCTTGCCTGCCTGTAAATTACAGGTGCTGAAAGGGAACACGAGCATGGAACAATGCAAGAGCCCGTGCTGTGAGGTGAGGCGGCACAGGAAGGGCAAGGAGTGTCAGCACACTGACATGGCAGTAGATTTCCATAATCCTCCCTGGGTGATCTCTCTCCTGGGAAGTTCCAGGTCTTTTAGCATCACATGTACACATCTTACTTGGCAGTCACGGAGATTAGTTGTGCTGTATTTTTCCATTTCTGATTAACAAACTGACAAAATGCTATTATTACCCAGGGTACTTGGGAACAGGGTTGTCTGCAAGCCAAGAAAGCAATTATTTGTTTCAAACTGGCTGTCCTAGGACTCCATAATATTTTTATGCCTCTCATTGTCATGATTGAAAAATATAAAGATTACTTTTCAAGACTCTTGCCCACTGAATGAACTTACCCAGCTAGTACAAACAGACCTTTCTAGAAGTACCACGTCAGGGGGAGAAAATCTGAGTTGGTTACTCCCTTGATTTATCAGAACTCAAAAATGACCTTTAACAAGAATTTAGTATAAGCATTACTGGTCATTTACCAGGAAAACAACAAAAGGCAGACATTATTTATAGAGTTCATGTAGTTTTGAGTTCTGAAAAACACACAAAAAGAAACACAAAAAGACAAAACACTGGATTTAGAGCCCCCTGTGAGCTCAGGTCCCAAGGAAAGAATAGCTCCTTGATGAGTCACAGGCTGGGTGGGAAAGAAACATAGGAAGACAAAGAGCAAATACTTCAGAGGGCAGAGACTTCTGCTTTGGTGAACAGAGATCTTCTCCTTTATGGTGTCCTTGTACATTCCTGGTTGTCCTTAACAGAAGTGTGGATAGGGAAGGGGCGTTCAGCGTGGGTCTCTGTGATCAAGAACACACCTAAAATGGAGCACAAGCTTTGGTCTGGCATCAAGAAGCTAGTGTAGCTGTCCTTGGAGACTGAGATTGACCTCAGCACATCCCAAATCCTGAAAAAAGCTCTGAGATCATCTTGGATCTCGGAGCCTTCACTGCATGTGAATTTATAATACAGCAAAAGTCCCAGGAGGGCAGATCTCCAGCAGGAGATTCTGGTGAATCTTCCACTCTCTTGTTTCTCCCTGACATCTTCAAAGGGAAAATAATTTAAACCTTCTAGCATTATTTCAAAGATCCCTCCAGGGCTCATGGATGAGGCAGCTGTAGTAACTCCTATTTTGTGATGTCAGCATGTCTTCTCTTAAACACATGCTGGGGAAACTGGGTGAGATTCAGCTGGAATTAAGCTGACAATCTCTGACTTGAAATTGGAAAAACCTGGAACCAAAACCAGAGGAGGAAACTGTCCTCCCAGAAATCAAATAAATATTCAGAGCTGTCACTGTCATTGTTGAGTGACCTGTCACAACAGTGGAGTATGAAGGAGCAAAAAGTCCTACTGATGAGACAGAAAAAGGAACTGCCTTATATCTCTCAGGCTGCTGTAGAACATCAGTGTGACTGGAGACAGGTACAAGCATTATTTAAAAAAAAAAAAAAGTTTTGACAATAACACTGTACAGTCCAAAAGAAGACATCTCCATTAGGAAGCTAAAGGTGATCCAGTAAGGGAAGCCTTTCTACAACATGATGGAAAAGTTGAGTGATAGGAACATAAGAGTTCCTGTTCTTCAACAGAGATGGAAGAACACCATGGAGGAATCAGAACGTAGGCAGAGCACCCTCCAGCACTGGTCTCTGCCCAGGCTTGAGCAGTTACATGGCTGGAAAACACTGAATAGCTGGCATTAGGCTCTAGATCCATTAGCAGGGATTAATGTAATGATAATTTCAAGCTCTCCAGCTCAAATCCTGCCCCAGTGTGATCTCCACCAGTGCAGGTTTTGCATCCCTGAGAAATTATCTCTGCTGCAAATGAGAAGACCCAGTCTGCAAACTGGGAAGAGATGCTGGGAAGGCTCTCAGCATGGAATCAAGCAAAGGAATCCTTTGTTTCAGTGGCTGTGAAGCCCCAGGTGGTTTTGAACCTTTCTCTCCTAGCACAGGAACTTCTCTTGCAGTGCCAGAGTCACATCCGTGGTAGGACCGGCATCAAACATCTCTCTGGGTGTCCTGGGGAGGGCTGGCAGATGGGAGTGGTGAGCCTGGAGGTCACAAGAAAGTCACAGAGCAGATCCCATGACTGATGCCTGGGGTAACCAAACCATGCAAAGAGCACAAGGCCTTTATGGCCCTGGACCGTTTCACAGAGGCTGAAATCTTTTTCTTCTCTTAAGGCTTTCTGCAGTCACTGCTGAAGTCTCGAACAGGCTGTGATGGTTGACAGACTTGACAGAAGCCTGTGAGAGCTGCACAGGGCTCCAGTGCAGACCCACAGGCAGCCAGGCTGCTCTCCCTACCAGGCTGGGAGCCAGCAGAGCACCCTTGCAGAGCTCAGGCTCTTACATTTCCCCAACAGATGCAGGTTAGATTTTTGTACACCTGTAGTGTTAATGTGTAGGTGAACAAGCATTCAGACAAGGAGTGTATTCGTCCTCCTCTCGAGAAAGGGCTGAGTTTAGGACAACCATATTCTCCCTGGGCAAGGCGAGTCCCTGGACACAACTGACCAGTGCAAGCCAGAAGTGCTGCAGCTTGAAGTGACAGTAAACAGCCAGTGAAAACTGCAAGGAGATACCAACCTTACCCAACTCATGCCTGACCCACAACACAGACAGGAGATATACACCATATAGGACTCTTCCTTCCAAAATCACTCGTCTAACGACACTCCATGAATTCAGGAGGGAGGAGGCTCTGAACAGCCCCTACACATTCTTCAGTAGAGCTGCACCACAGCATCCAGCAACAGGCAGTACTTTAATGAGGGAAGATGGACTGCTGGTGAGCAACAAGTCAGCATCCATGTTCACTTTCTACTCTCCTTAATTGCCTTGGTGTGTAATGAACTTACTGGCTGAAAAACTTGTCTGAGGCTCTATAGCACAGAGGTCCTCACTTTGCAGTGAAATGAAGGCAAATTATTTACTCGGAGAGAAAATCCTTGTCAATCCTAAAAAATAGGAAGCAGTTAAACAACTGCAAGAAAAATCAACGTTTTCCACATAGTGTTACAGCTCAGAGAATACTTAAAGCTGGCACTGCAAGGGAGAGGAGGAAGCCTCCCTCATACACTCCCTCACTGGCACAGCATGTGGGGGGAACTGTGTGATGCACCAGATTGTGAGCAAACACTGATGAAAAATAAAGATCAGTTCCTTGATCCAGTTCACTGCACAAAGATGTTTGCTGGTACCAGAAAAGGGCAGCCTGGAGGTGATAACATGTCCTTTAACAAGTCCCAGTTTAAAGAGGTGGCTGGACTCTGGCTGCATTTAATCAATTCCAGCAGGCACAGCCCTGTTCAACAGGTCTACTCTGCATCCTGTGCCATGGAGCTCTGCTCACCTCTGCTTGCCAAACCATTTCAGGTCAGCACTTTCATTGATCTGCTGGGCTTGAACAGGCAGTGCTATAAACAAGGAGCAGTTAATCAACTATTTAAGTGCCCTTTTTACTGAAATAAACCACAGAAATGACGTCAAGATGCCAAAAAGCTCAACCAAAACCAACCCACCAAAAAACGAGTGAATACAAAGACAATCCAAGAGTGCTCCTGGGAACACACTTGAGTCTGAAGTGGCTCAGGAACAGCCGTGCTGGCTGTTGAGTCAGACTCTCCAGTGTTCCTGCTCTGACTCACTCCCCTCCCAGCTGCCAACACTGTGCAATCCATTCAGTACCAACAGGAGTTACTTGTTCAGAGTTCAAGTGCATCTGATTCATCATGAGCCATCAAGCCTCTGCAGTCCTTGGAGCTCACTGCCATTCCTTGCTGGCTAACCTGCTCCTGTTCCCCCTTGGAAAGGCACGGGTGAAAGAAAGACACCTCCCCGTCCTTCTGGGTTTTCCCTTCTTCCCTCTGCTCCCAACTCTGGGATGGAAATACAACTTATCATTTAGAATCAGAGTACTGTGCAGATTCACAGTCAAGGCCACAAGGTCCTATGGGCTACCTCTGTGCAGAGGAAGCTACAAAAGCACATCCCACCTATCCTGCTGCAGCCTAGAAAGAGCTACTGGTTTTCTTTTCCCTTGTCCAGACCCAGCTTGGGAATGCGCTGTGCAGCCTGGCTCTTGCAAACAATGCTTTTCCAGAGGAAAATGCTAGGCTCTCCCAAATCCTAGGAACAGGAAAGAACACACTCCAGGAACATCACACCAGAGAGTCCCTTTCTCGGACTCTTGCTCTTCACAGACCTTTAGAGAGAAGGATCCCACACCTTGCACCTCTTAAGTAAGAGTCTTGCTCTTCCAGTTGTCCCTCCCACAGTACCTGCACCTGTGGCACAGCACTGCTCTGTCTCCACCAGCTCTCAGAAACCACCAGTGGATGCAAGAGCTGGCAGATCTGGGCTCTACTGAAAAGCTGCGTGGGGCACATGGGATCCCATGTCAGGAGGCAGATCTGTTGCATGACTAAATGCAACTGGAGCACCTGGGACACAAGCCAGCACAAAATCTTAACCAACACCTGCCCTGCCACATGGCCTCACATCCCGGTTCCACATCCCAGGAACCCTCCAACCCAGGATACCCCATACTGTTCTCAGGAAACCTTTTTCTAATTCCCCTGCTCCCACACGTTTCCTGTGTGACCTTGGTCTGCACAGCTGTGCCTCAGAGCCTTAGGGTGTTGCTTCACCCCATGTCTCTAGTTTTGGCAGTAAAACTGGCTCAAACTCCTTCCTTCCTCCCACCTCCACAGGGTTTAATTGAGAGAGGAACAAATAGTGGCACAGGGCAAGAACAAAGAAGTACTTTGAAAGCTAGTCTCATTGCCATAGGACTCAGGAAGTTACACCCTCATTTTCTTCAGCTGAGAAAGAGGGATATTACCATCTGGGTATGACTTAAATGCCAGTCTATCACAACAGGCTCCCAGGAAGGGCTGCAAATAACAGCAGATGATCAGACAACAGGCAGAGGTACCAAATGGCCAAAATCAAAGAACAACTTTTATTGGCCAAAATAACCATTTTCTTCCAAAAAACAAAACAACCCCCTAACTGAAACAGTGGTAAATCTTTGCTAACAAACTGAAACACTAACAAACATCACATAAACTTGGCAGTCTGTGTTCATCCTCTGGAAGTATTCCTCCTCCCAAAGTTCTTAGCTGTTCTCCTTAACCCTCCTGCACCACTGGAAGCAGGAGAATGGAAAAACTCAAAGTTATTCAGGACAAGAGAATAAGCACACTGGGAGCCATGAGTCTGTCCACTTACACAGATGAAAGAGGCTGTTGGTGTTTGCAAACACCTTACATGCAATTATCTGAAACTAGTAATTTCCCCTTTTCTCAAGATACAAACATGTTACTACACGAACTATAGTTTTGGGATTTTTTTTAATCCCACAACACAGGTACAGTTGTGGTCTGTACAGTTGTTACAACTCAGACAGTACCTGCTGTTTATATTCTCTATTCAGAAACTTTGGAAAAACATTAAAAAAATTGGTTATACTGACCTCAGCATTTATTCATGTCAGTAAAAAAAATACCAGACAGAGAAGACAGGTGTTTGAGAAAACCTTGCTCTCCATGGTAACTGAAATCTTGGAGGAAAGACAAAAATGAGAGAGAAAGACAGAGGGAGAGACACCAGTTCCAATGAAGGAATTCTCAGGAATATTTTCACTAATTTCTCAATTAAGGGGGATACATTAACAGAAACCATTTAAAAAGATTTGGTTAACAAACAGTTATGCAAACCTGTTCAACTTACCTAGGTGAAAATTTAACAAAAAGGCAAAAAAAAACTAAACCAAGTGTCTTAAAAAAAAGTAGGTATTTACACACGTGTCGTTTAAAACATCACGTGTATCTGCACTGAGCTGTGTGCTGTGCACACATCTCTGAAGGTGTGTGAGGAGACACAGCCACAGCAACTCACTGCTGGAGCAGGGAAGCAACACTACAGAACTAATGGGAATCTCAGCTCATGGGAGTTACTGACTATTGCTGCTGTGCACAGAACGGCACCGTGTGTTTGACAGAGGAATTCCACTGCAAACAGAAAGCCTCCTGCCCTAATCTACACATGATTTTACAAAACATCTAACACTGCACTACACCTTCTGTAAGAAAATAGAGGGCAGCTTTGAGCTGCAGTTCTTCTAAACTACTGTAGGAAGGCTTCACTAGATACGTCCTAAGTTGGCAACCATCTGAGGTAATGGATGATGCTGTTAAAATGAGCATCCTTCATTTCTCTCCACCTGCACCAACTGTTGCCTCCTTATTGAGTCCTCTGATGGACAAGTCGTAAACCACCTCCTCGATTTTCTTGACATCGTATTTCAGGCCATCGTAGCGTTTCCTCAGGGAGTCGTTCTTCAGGTTGAGCAGCCGGAAGCCGGAATCCAGCTCGTTGATGAAGGTTGAGATGCGGAGAGGACGAGAATAGTCACCAGCTGTGACACTGTTCACTGCCAGCCTGGCCTGTGAGGGCAGACAAACCAGGGAACGTCAGCAGAGCACCCACCCAAATCACATCACCCTCCCCATCAGTTACTTTACCAAATGAAGCTCTCATGCTCCAGGCAGTCAGATTACTTATATTTAGATCTACATTTTAGTTATAATTCTGGACTTTCAATCAAATTGCTAGTTTAAATTTTGAAAGTATCAATGAGGAACAACCAGAGAAGCAGCTTGCTACAAGTTCAGATCAAGGTGTTGTGTGTCAGAACTTCCAGGAACAACTCGGGAAAGTTAGGAAGCACATTACTTTTTTAATTTAGGTCAGTTTCAATCCAAATACATGCATGAGTATCTTCCTTACCAGCTCACTGGCGAGAGTTAATACACCAGAAAGATAGTCTTCAATGTCCAGGTGAAAGCCCCGCTCTCGATCAGCTTCAACTGAGACAAAAACAGAGCAGTGATCAAGAGATGCTGAGCATGAGCAAACTCAGCCAGCTGAAATTGCGTTTGTTTACTGGAGCTAATTTGAAATATCAAATTTATGAAATATTATTACAAAGCAAAAGTCAGCCTTCTCCTGTATGTGATATAATTACTGCCTCTCCTCAGTATTTTGATTCAGTATCTTGTACATCCTCAACTGGACATGCAACAAGTTATAATCGATCCAACAGGATAACTGAATTTACATCAATATACAGGATATATTTTCCTTTTTTTTTTTTCCTTAAACCTTTTGCTCTGTGAGGACACAATTCTTTCATGGCAAAAAAGTTAATCTGTTTTCCACACCTTCTAAACACCAAAAGCAAAAAGTTGTAAAAATAAACTCACAACTTTGTTTTATCCTTTCAGTAGATTTACACAGTTTGAATGAAGGACCTTCATCGATGAAGAACTTATTAACAAATAAATACTTTTGTTCACATTAAGTTTGCCCATTTTCTTCTTCTAAGAACTTGTTGTTTTTATAATGAAATCAAATACCAGATAAAACTCTGGAACCAAATTCTTGGGAAGAAACGAAGTTCTGCTGTTTCCTTTACCTCTGAGAGCCACAATGTCTAAGAAGGCCACAAGCTTTTTCTCTTTGGTTACAACATTAACTTACTCCCAAGTATTTCTGCAACAGCTTCTCGGGTCACTAATGTTTCTGACTCCAAGTAGACTACAAATGCTGCCAGGAAGACCAACCGCTGAAGCACAAACCTCCAGTGCTCATGAAATCTGCAGAAGAAGCACAAAGTCAAGGCATAAATAAGTAATGTCTATTACTGGAGCATTAGGTGTGTTTTCTGCCTTTATACAGAATTTTGCAGTATTTTTGGCTTATCAAAATGATACCAGCTGAAAACCATCTCCTTGGCACTCCAGAACTCCATGCTGGATGCTTGCCTTTGCTTGTCTCTCTCACACATCAACTCAGCTCCCAGAGTTTTCCAGGTTGTGATGCCCACAGAGAGCCAGGGCTTTCCCTCCCACCTTCTCTCAGCAGATTTGAGCTGACAAGATTCTTGTTCTTTGAAATGTTCTTGCCAGACACTGTCCCCTTCTGGCAGCAACAGAACGCAAAGGTGACAACTTTATTTAGTGTCTGCAGAACCAAACAGCCATTTCATGACAGATTTAGAGCTCTGCTTCCAGAAATGCCCCAAACAGAACAGCTTAACTGAAATTAATGGAGCAGAAAATGCCCTGCTCCCAGATTCAAGGGCAGCTCCAACAGAACATCAGTTTAATAAACTTTCCTTTTCCATTTTTAAGAAAGTTTCTAGAAAAATAATTCCATAGTATTTTTAGTGAAAAGTTACAGTGTTTGAGCAAAAGCATATTTTACTAAACTGATAAAAACCTCATACTTGTCTACCATGATTTATTTTTCAAAGAGAAAGCATTCAGTCCATAAACCTTTAAATCATTATTCCAAAGCAATGATGCCAAATGCCCAGGTAATTCCCATATATATCTGTGTCTGGCTGTGTGTGATCCTGCACACCTGTAGTACTGATCAGCTGGAAACTTGGTTTTCAGAGACTCCATCTGTGTCCTCACTGTACCAAAGTGCTCACGAGCCTTCTGACATTTCTTTGGGACTGAAAAAGAAACAATACAGCATTCAGGGAATGAGTGTATTCATGAAATGAATACCTGACAGGGAACAGGGGTTTGTAAGCAGAGTTTTCTAGTGTAGACAGTGCTATTTAAGTTTCTTTGTTGTCCAAGACAGGCTACTTGTTAGATTGTTGGAATCAATCTAAGAAGTATTTCCTGTGGCACCATGAGACACAGAGGTAAAGGAGAAAGACTCCTGAGTTCCAGGCTGTCTGATCTGCTCTGGGCCTTCCAACTCATACAGTCAAATGGAAAGCAACTTTTCTTTCTCCATATTAAAATCTTATCCTATTTTTTTCTTAGCCATCAGTTAAGTATATGAGCTGCAACATCCCTCCAGGAAACTGCATTTCTTGCTTTTTAATGATGTATTTGAAGAAACTGGGTCTCAGCCTGTCCAGCGTGTTACAGCTCTGCAGAGTCACGATCCCGTTTCCGTAGCACCCACTGCCACCTCCCGTTTGCCGACAGGAGTTACAGCGACCGACCAGAGGAGTCAGACCAGCACTTAATTGCAGCCCTCTCACAAATCCCGGCCACGGCCCAAGGAAGGCCAAAGATCACCCTGACAGGCTCTCCTGCCATGTGTAGAAGCCAGGATTATTCCAACAAGATGCACAGAAGCTAAATCTGAAAGATGGCTTTTATCAAAAAAGCCCTACTAAGAGTCACTTCAGTGTGTTTATGAAACTTCCTTCAGTTAATAAAGCATTTCTGTTTAAAATGAAAGGGGGAGAGACAATGGCATATAAAATAATAAAAGCTTCAGGGAGCAGACAGTGGGAGTGCCCTGTGTGGCAGCCAGGAGGAGAGACCCATGTGAAGCTCACTGGGAGCTACGGGGCTGCCTTGGTTGTGCAAGCCAGGGGGACAGTCAGGAACACGTTTGTATTTTAGCTTCTACCAAAGGAACCTGTGACAAAAATAAACAATCTTTAGGTTCAGACAACAGTGCCCACATAACCCCCAAATTCATGCACTACCCTTGTGCATCCTCAGGTATCACCCCTGATGTTTTGCTGTTTCAAGAGCAAAGACACTGAGGTGGCTTTCAGGCTCCAGAGACTCTGCCTGTCACCCCGTCTGACAGGGGTGACACTGCCCTGGGCAGCTTTCTGAGCTGTTCTCAAACTCCATTTTGGACAGGGAACCAAGGAAGCTGGTGCAAGACAACAGTTTAAAAACCACTGACTTGTATGGGAAACTGTCCTCCATCAAACTTCCAAGTATCCCACGTTTCTACTGACAGAGCTCACACCACCCCTTACCCTCAGGGCAGATTGCTGCAAACCCTTTCCCTGTTTTCACTGGCTCTCTGTGGTTTCCTTGAGTCTTCATCACTCCCCCTCAGTTGATGATGCAGGAATAAACAAACAAGTAACCAGGAGGCTGCAGAAGGAAGTAAATCTCCCACTTATGCTGGCACAAGGGATGGAGAACACCTGGAAAAACGGCTTCTGCTGGAGCTGCACCAGCTGCAATTTAGGGCAACACAGCTGCAGTCACCCAGTATTAGTTACTCTGTCACCTGCGAACTGGTAGTAATTAATGGTATTTTTGCCTTTTGATTATTATTTTGCATATTTTATTTATCATTAAATACTATTCTAGTTCAACATAGTTTATTAATAGTGTTAAAAGTTTTCCTTACATATTAGAACAAATAAGGCTAAAAAGATCTTCATGTTTCAAAGTACAGCCAGAATACTGTTGCAATGGGAATGATCCTCTCTTTCATAGTTGCAGGAATCATTGTTTATCCTTTTTTTATCTACTAAGGAGGAATCATTCTAGTTTCTAGTAAAAACATATTACTGACTCAAACAAGATGCTGTAGGAAGCCAAACAGACATTTAAGGTACTACACTGCAGAACTACCATTATCAAATAAAACTGTAGTCTGAAGATGTGACATCTGACAGGTATTATTTATCCCCCAACAATGCTTATGTTAATTTGCATTATATTAGTCTGCTGTAAACCTTTATTAATCAAACATTTGTAAACTTTCCTTACTATGCTTGGAGCTGATGACAAATGACAGGTCTGTTATCATGAGTTAACTCCTCACCTATCAAGCATGAATTCATTGTTTTTGATATTACAACAATAGCTGAAGCTTTGGGTTTAATTTGGGACCTTTTATGATTAGTTAGTTTTGTTCCTTTTTTCCTTTAACTATTCCAAATCTCATCTCAGACTCTGCAAGTTCCAGGACCAGCTGTCCCCAGGAACTAAAAATCAAGTGAAAATACACAAGTCAGACACAGGCCTCTACTATTAATGCTGGAAAACAACCTCTGAAGTTGTTAATCCACACATCCACGGGTTTTCCCAGCTTAGAAAACTGAGTGTCTGCTTCAGTAAATAACCAATCAGCACTTTTGACTTTCAGCACTGCCAGATTCAAGCAGGTAGAACTTGCACAAGTCAAGCCTCAGGTGTTGCTAAACACAGACCCTCTCCAAGGCCAGAGGAATCCCAGGCCCCCAGCTCCAGCAGGAGTGTGCTGGTGAATGTCATCAAGCTGAAAACAACCAGTCAGCTCTGCAGGTGAATAAAACAGCACCTGGGGAGGCTTGTTCTATTCAACTTCAGAGGGTGGCCTGCCCAAATTCTTCTCAAGAGTTTCCAGCAAAGTCAGAATGGTTGCTTCTTCTCAGGAGATATTAACTGACTGGGAAAAAATCAGCTTTTAAGTCACATATTTAAGTTTATTTCAGTAGTTTCATCAGTAAGCTGAGAAATAGGGGAGCAGAAGAGCACATTTGATGCCTGGGCTTGCAGTGCTGCTCTCATGGCCTGGAGGAAACGGGCTGGCCCTGAAATGTTCTGTCAAACACCTTAAACCAACTGGGACTGAAAACCTGGAACCAGGCTAGGGACAACCCAAATCTCAAAACCAGCAAAACAATTCCTGTAGCCACTCAATGTGCATCAAGGACAGCTCCTCTGCTTTTCCAGCCTCTGCAGCTTCCTTTTATGTTTCACAACATTACGCAGATTTTATATACACACACAGAATTCATCTCGTACAAACCAGGTTAAAGTCTCCCCCCATTCCCAGTCCACTCTGAACGCCCTCAGAGCTTTTTGGGGTGTGGAGTGAGGGGTGGGATGGGGACACCGATACAAAGGCCCAGCAAGTGGTGGTAAAACAAACTATGTATGTGTCACTTCCAGGGAGGCCCGAGAGCCAATTCAGCAGCCCAGGAAGTGACCACCTGGAAAAGAACACACAGGTCTGCACCGAGACAGGGGAGCACCACAGCAAGGGAGCGGAGAAGTGGGGAGAACGGTGTTCCCTAAGGCTGAATAGCGGCTTTGCTCCTTGTCTGGCTCGAAACCTCCCGGCTGCGCCCTGCTCTCCACAGCAGCCTCTGGCAGTCCAGGCCAGACACACCGGGAGAGACCGGAACCCGTGCAAGAGCCCCGCCTGCCGCGGGGGTACCGGCGCTGCCCGGGGGAGGCGGAGCGGGACTCACTGTGCTGGAAGCCGGGCCCCTGGTGCACGCCCTGCAGCAGCGTCAGGATCTCCCGCGCCGTCTGCTCCAGCGCCTGCACCACCTTCCGGATCTCCTGCGGGCACAGCGCACCGTCAGCCCCGAGCCCTGCGGTGCCACCCCGTCCCGCCGCCCGCGCCCCGCACCTCTCGGATGTCCTGGTCCTGGCCGAGCGCTCCCTGCAGCGCCGCGAACATGTCGCTCACCGACATCGTGCCGCCGCCGGGGCCTCCCGCACGGGCTGCCCCGCGCCGCGCCTGAGCGCCCGGAGCAGCTACAGAGGAGCGGCTCAG
>WEIV01016659.1:0-14607 GCA_013390005.1 Calyptomena viridis | reverse complement strand
TCCCTGTCACTCACAGACTGGAGCGAGCAAAGGCTACGGATTTATAGAGTTTGAGTGTGATGATGTGGCCAAGATTGTTGCAGACACAATGAACAACTACCTGTTTTCTGAAAGACTGCTGAAGTGTAAGTATGAGCTGAAGTGTAAACCTTCTACTACAAAAGAAATTCATGGTTGTTTCTGCAATTCTTTGACTGTTCATAGAATTTTAGGGGGGTTTTATGAAGTTTTGTCCCAAAAGTGTTTTTGTGGGGGTGAGCCTCCCTCTCCTCTTTCTCCTTCCTTCCTTTTCTTCACGTGTAAAGAACATCCTCGGCAGCCTTTTGGTCATTACTGCTGTTTTTTCCTCTAGACTGATAATGCTCGTGGTGTGGTTGTGTAACATGAAATCTCGGGGAATGGTTGGGTTTGCTGTGGAGACACTTCCTTTAGTGTGGAAACTCCTTGTCCTTTGTAACTTTTGCAGCTGTTGCCTGTAAGATGAGACATAAGGGACTTTTTTGTTTAAAGGATGAATGAAATCAGCAAGTAAATAATTATGAGCTACAAATCGTTATAAACCAATTTTCTCTGATTTTTTTGGGGTGCAACTGAAAACGTGTCCTTTCCACCCATCCCTCATCAGTTCCCTTCCTGAGCATTCAGTTGCATGTTGTGTGTTCACTGCAGCAGTGCTGGGCTGTAGCAGGGACAGTGACAAGGGGGGAGGGGGGCTCTGCTGTGACCTCCTGCCCTGTGTTTGTGATGCAGGTCAGTTCTTGCCTCCCGAAAGGGTCCGTGAGAACCTCTTCCAAGGCTGTGACAGAATATTTCGGAAGCCTTCTCATCCAGCGGTCCGGCGCTACAACAGGATCCGCTCCCTCGTGGAGAAGGCCAGGATGACAAAGCGCCTGCTGCGGAAGGAGAGGCTCTTACGGAAGAGGGTGGCTGAAAAGGGGCTCGATTATGACTTCCCAGGATTCGTAAGTTTGGCATCGTTTCGATGAGCGTTTTGTGCAAACCGTGTTCCTTGTGTTGTGCTAAATCCAAGGCAGTCACGTGTTTGTGTGGAGCTGGAGCCCCAGGGAGGCTCAGCTGTGTTAGGAACTGCACGGAAGCTCCAGGAAGTCAGTGTGGTGCTGTTGCTGGGCTGCACTCGTGTACCTGTGAGTTTAGTTGTAGAGAAATAAATAACAGCAAAGGGGAGACATTCCTTTCTTCTGTTGGTACAAGCAGTTGGATATTCTGTGGTGGAATATTGGAGTGCAGGTCACTGGGGAGCAGCAGGGACTGATGGGAGGCTTTGCCAGGGTAGGGGTGTGAAGCTTCCTTTCCTCAGCCCCTGCCCACGCTGAGCTCCTCTGGAGAGTGCTTGAGTCAAGTGCTTAAGTTGTAAGCAATGCTGTTTAACGTCGTGTGTTTTAAAATGCACAGTAGCAGTTTTTCTTGTTTTGCTTTGGGCGTTTTTGTTCAAACCAGATCACCTCTGTGTCACCCAGTTTATTACTTCAAATTTATTTGCTGTAACAAAAAAACCTATGGACTGTTTAGTACTATTTGCAACTTCACACGAGGAAGTTTGTAGTGATTCACCTGATCTGTCTTGCTTCCTAGGCTGCACAGGCACTTTGCAAAGAGAGGAAAAAAGTTAAAACATCCAAGAAATCAAAACTGAATGTTTCTTTGAATGACGAGGTAAGACAGGCCAGTCCTGGTGGTGTCCAGTACCACGCTCCACAATTCACACCAGGGCAGATGTTTCAAGTCTGCAACTAGCATCTTCATCTTGATTTCAACACCCAAAAACCTTGACATTGTTTGTTAGAGAGATTTTTGTGCCAGAAGGAGCTCCTTTGAGATGTACTAACACTCTTGAACAGAGGAGGGTGGTTGAATCCTTTCGGTTCTTTCTCCTGTGGGAACATTCAGCAGCAAAGGCTTATGCACAGCATCTTGTAACCATCACAGCCTGTCCTGTGGTGCCCCTGGGCAGTGGTGGGTCTGTGGGTTAACTCTGATGTTAAGCACTCACTTGAGGAACAGAGTGCTGGGGACAGGCACCTATTCACCACCTACACCTGGCACAAAATGATCTCCTTTCTGGCATCCAGCTGTTGGTCTGCACAAGATTACAGTGCCATCCTGTTTTAATAAAAAGGAAGTTGAACTGTTAGTACAGTTTAGTGCTGTCTGTTCCATCTACAACTGTACTGTCCCTCCTACCCTGTGCTCTCCAGGAATGGTATTTGGTGTTTTGGAAACAAATACCAGCTAAAAAGTAGCAGGATGAAAGGAAAGTTGAGGTCATTGTGACTGAGATTTGGGGTACTGACAATCTAAAAAGTCTCCTGGATTCACTCGTGATAAGAGGGACATGGCTAATTGTGAGGAAGACAAGGTAACTGATACATTCTTATCAATTGAGTTCTGAAGACTTACTGAGATAACAAAGCTGGGATGTTCCAGCTCTGCCGTGGGTTTGAATGTGGCACTTCTGTATGTCAGCCTCAGTTATACCTTTCCCCCTGTCACCCTGATTGTTTTCCACTTGACTTTCTTGGTTCTTTAAGTCGGGATATGCAAAGTTTAGAAAGCAAATGTGCATAAATGTTAAAAAATGTGAATTAATTTACATTTTGCCTTTCATGTACACTTCTTTGAAGGTGACACTTTTGTCCAAAGAAATGTCTGCGGAAATAGTTGGTTATAAAAGAAAACAATTTTCCTTAATGTGGAAATTCTGAAGGAGAGCTGGACTGAGGTGCCTTGTGGTACCACAGGGGCAGCAACAACTTTCTGTGGCAGTGGCTTTTCAGTGAATCATGTTTTTCTGATCTCTTCAGGATCCTACTCCAGTCTGTACTCCAGCAGTGCTCGAGCGCCGGAAAGCTGCTCAGGCAGATGATGATGAAGAGGACGATGAAGTAACTCTCAAACTGCCCCCTGCCAGTGTTAAGGATGCTGTGCAGACACCAAAGAAGCAGTCAAGGAAAAGACCAAACCTGAAGAAACAGACTTAAAATTTTGGGTGGCTGTAGCCATGTTTTTCCTCAACTCAAAAGTTGTTGAGCTGGAGCTTCTAGTGGTTCTGCTGCCCTGGCTCTGTTCATCCTGACTGGACTGTTTCAGTCTTTCCTAGTCAAGGACTCTGTTCACAAGTCATACACCTCTGGTTTAGTCATCAGGAAACCTGCAGTCTTCTCTGTCTTGGAAGATTTTCTTGACTTTGTGCTCACAAGTGCCCATGCTGTAACATGGCTACAGTCATGCCAAAACCTCCAGTTAAGTCTGTAACTTGTTTCTAGCACTCATTGTTTGGAAAGAAAATGTGAGGCTGTCCATTCAGAGCTTGCTGATGCAGGCAAATGCATCTTAGATTTATAATTAATGACAGGTTATTAAAAAAAATTAACAATTCTTAACTTTGTTGCCTCTTTGTAGTGGTTCTTCTTATTAACTGTGTTTCATGTGAGTGCTCACATATTTACACAATTAGAGAATGAGGGATCTTGTCCCTAAGGAAGATGTTCCATGAATTTCATCTCCTGTTTGTGATCAGTCAAGATCTGCCTGTACAGGATCTCACACTGCCTGAGCAAGCCAGTGCCTTTCAGCCCTGCTTTCAGCAATGCCTGGGAAACTTTGCCAGGGTACGGAATGGTTGCTGAGGAAAAGACTGGAATTAAGAAGGTGGTGAGAGGAGATAGAGGACTGAAGTCACTTGCATTCAAGATTCCCATTCCTTGCCCTGCGTGGGCCAAGGATTTGTGTTTGAGTGTTCCCTGTGGAGGGCACAGGGTGACAGAGGTGTTGGCTGGTGGCTCAGCCAGAGTCACTTTCATTCCTCACCCACTTGTGTAAAAGGCATTTCACTCTACAGAGGTCCCAGGAGCACCTGCTGACGTACTGCTTTACCTCTGGGCTGGCCAGGCAGAGGTAACTTGCTAATTCTCTGGGGTTTTGTGTGCCAGAAACGTGCTGTTGGCTGGTTCAGAAAACGTTCAAGCACCTGCAAAATGTGGCTGCTTTTAAAGGGACTTCTTGCTGAGCTGTGGAGAGGAGCAAGTGGAGACAATTAGCTTGGGTGCAGCTGTTCTCAGAGTGAATAATGCTCTTTGAGAAGATGCATCAGTAATCAGAGCAGTCTGGATTCTATTGGCAGTTCTGTTGTCCTTTGGCCCTCCAGCACTTTATCCCTGCAGCACCTTATCCCTGCATTTTAGTTTCACTGACTGCATGAAACAAGGGTATCTTCTGCTTCAGAGGGTGATAAGCACATTGCAATATTTTAATAAGCATCCAGGAAGGTGAACCAGGAGTGGGAATGTGGGGTTTTGTCACCAGGAACACAAGTTCAGAGAACGGAGTGTAGCTTTTTGTTGTGCATTGAGATTTATGCTTGTTCCAACTAGCTTGTCACAGAGCTGAGGGCAGACATCCAGTCCTGTTTGAAAAGGCAGTTTGACTGTTAAGTTAGAATTTGGATTTTATTGCATATCTGAGACTTTTAGAAATTCTGGTTTGGGTTCTGTGTCACCTATTTAGCCTTGATCTTTTGTTGTCCGAGATTAAACACTCTCTTCTGCTGTTGGCTGCAGGTCAGCCTTGGCAGAAGATTTCAAAGGAAAGCCCAGGTAATAATAACTGGCTGCTCAGGTAGGTGGCTGGCATTAATTCCTTGGCTATTTTAAGACTCCTGGCACAGGAGAAGAAATCGTCTGCCTGGCTAATTCTGATTTATCTAACCTGATCACTTGAATA
Source organism: Calyptomena viridis (assembly GCA_013390005.1). Lineage (NCBI taxonomy): Eukaryota > Metazoa > Chordata > Aves > Passeriformes > Eurylaimidae > Calyptomena > Calyptomena viridis. Next base: position 9,867 of record WEIV01016659.1, on the reverse strand, counting down.
ATCATGTGATTGTAATAACATTCTGTTGGTGACTCAGATCATTCTCCTTCGTCACCCTAAACTGTCGAGGAAGCCACTTGGATTAGTGTGTCTTTCTATCAGTTGCTTGTCACCTTGGGCATGCCAGGGAAATCTGTTCACCAGCCCAGTGGTCACGGACAGCCCTTGCCTTTTAAGATGCTGTGTATGTCTGCAGGCTTTCTTCCCTGTGCATTGTTTGATGTGAAACAAGTGGTGTTTGCACCTCAAACCTGTGGAAAATGCATGCTCAGCTAAGGTTTGAGATACACGTGATCAGAGGGGTTGGCAAAAATTGCTTATCTGTTTGTAACTGACATGCAGCTCTGATAAAATGTTTGCCTTGACATCAAACAGCAGAGAGCAACAGAAAAAAGGCAATTTCTTTTAAAAGGCAATTTCTTTTAAAATCCAAATCTGTAACTTTTTGTTGGACCAGGATGAACTAGAAATGTGGCTGGAATTTCTCCTGCCGGGAGCTGAATCTCTTGGGCACAGCCTGACACCGGGGGGCAGCAGACCTCAGCTGTGTGGACATATCCCGCAGCACAAGGTTTCCTGGGAAATGACGTCCCGGGTTTATAAAGAAACCTGTCTTGTCCAGGCAGTTTGGAGTGTCTGGCTGCATTGGTGTGACTCACATATCTCTAACAGGGTTTAAGAATACGAGAGAAACCTGGTACGGATCTTAAATTAGGCCATTTCTTTGGTGCTGCCACAAGTGCTCCTTCCTAGGCTGTCGAGTTAAAGCTGCCCTTAAGAAAACTTATTTTATCTAAAGTAACTTCTCCAGTGCAGTTCCATGTTCACCAAAGCCTGAGCATCTCCCTTCCTGTGTTTCCCTTCTAACACCTTGGCCTGCATTTTGAACCTGGAATTGCTTTCTTCCTACTCTGCTTCAGTTGCTGTGCTCCTCTCTGTGCCCAGTGTTCTGCCTCTGTCCACTTGTTGCTTTCTTCTGTGTTTGACCCAGTGGCTTCTTTTCATGCTGCTTGCAATCCCAGGGTTATCTTCTCTGGCTTCATGAGTTTCCATGGACTTTGGCTTCTCCAGGTCTCTTGGAAAGATTTAAGCTAATATCCTGGCTGCTCCTGACTCCATATTCACATAGCAGTGCGAGTCCTGATGGGAAGATGTTCAAGAAAGTTGTGCTTACAATGAGGGTTGCTTCCTGCTGTAATTTTCCTTTCCCTTCCTTTTGTTTGTTCATCTTCCTTCAATTGAGATCAGCTTAGAAGGCAGTTCTGAAAAGCAAGGAAACAAAATTCTGTGTTGAGTACAGCACAATACTCAGGCTACAGCAGGGAACTCTGATCAGAAGGGCAGCTTTTCTTGGTGATAGTTTCTGTTTTTAGGCTGCCTGTGTTATTAATATACTGCTGTCCAGGGAGATGTACGTAAGCAGAAATTCAGACACCTGATACTTGCCAAACATAGTTTCCATAGCAAGTGGACAGACGTGCTGTGTCATGAGTTATGCCTCAGTCCCTACACTGATTTTTATTTCTCATCTCCAGTCGTTTGATCATTCATCTTGGACAATACAAACCTCCTGGCCACTGATTTTAGGGCAAGCTCTGAGTTGTTTTTACTGGGATGCTAGGAGTGTTGGGTCTGTGGTTTCAAGGCATGACTTGCAAGTGCTCTGCCTTTTGGTAATGAATGACACTATGGGGCTGTTTTGCTGAACACTTATTACTGTTTTCAAGCTTCAGAAACACTTAGGTGCTAGACAAGCCTGCTAATTTACAGTCATTTATTACAATTTCTCTGTTTTGCAGGAGGGAGAACTGGGTTTAAGAGTGCTCAGCATTTCCCAGCACGTGAAGTATTGGAAGCAAAAGAAATACGAGGGCTGGGGAGGATAGGGGAGAAAAGCAGAATTTGCTGCAAGATAGAAGGGAGAAAGGAATGATAAAGCCAATACTCGCCTCTCAAGAAAAAGGTACTGGTGAATTTGGCAGTGTTAGACTGCTCAAAATTAAAGATGCAGTTTTGTTTTCTTACATATTTTGGCTGTTAGATGTGCTGTGGGATGTCTGGACTACACAGAGAATAACATTCTGTTGGTGACTCCGGTCCAAGTGCTAGTGCTTGCTCAGGATCCAAGTGGAGGAGGAGAGCAGGCTGAGCAAGTGACACTTACTCTTGCCAGTACCAAGCCTGTTTGCTTGCATACCTGGCTTTTAAATTGGCTGCAGCCTCGAGGAACAAGGCTAAAACCTGTCTGCAAATAGCTCATGGTGTAAGGGAGGACTTGGGCATGGCTCTGAGGAGTGACATGCTCTCCTCTCAAGTAACGCACCAGCAAGGCAGAGGGTAGCTCTAACAAATTCCTTCTCTCCCAGCTTTCCCTTCAGAATGCTGGGATGTTTGGTTCTCTCTTTGCTGTGTGATGCAGCCTCTGGGCTGGGGCTGTGCTGTGTGAGGTGCTGTGCACATCCCTGCCCAGGGCAGGGTGTTGCAGATGAAAGCCAGGCAAGCAGGTAACAGGAGTATAATGAATGTGATCCCCACTATGTGTTTTCCAGGAATACCCACGAATCTTCTTGAGCCAGACTCCTTCATTGTCTAAGACACTATTCAAATACATCCTGTTTTCCTGAGTTTACAATCTAATCCCCGAACTTTTGAAACATTCAACTCTAGACAGCAATAATCTGTACCTTCTTAGCCAGAATTATGTTGGAGATCACCCCAGGGTGCTGCTGGAACAGTGGGGAGGCCATTCTGAGTGTCAGGCTGCTGCCTGGCACAGCTAATGCAGGCACATCCCTCCCTGCCCAAGGCCAGCAGCTGTCAGAGCAAGCTGAGGAAATGGTTAACTGTGAGAGTAAGAATTCCTAAAGTGAAACACTTTTTCCCATGTAGGGTGCAGCAAGGCCTCCCATTCTTCTCTCACCCAGCATTAATTAAGCATATGGCAGGGACAGATCTTGGCTGTCCTGGGTGGCTTGGACTAGTTGTAGCTCGCAATCATGTGGCTCACCTGTGCTTGGAAAGGATAAGGTATAGAAAATCTACACAAATCTTGGCTCCAAATGAGGAAGAAAATGCTGGTTTATAATGTGTTGCTGAAGAGAGCAGGCAGGATTGGGAGGATGAATGCTGTAGGACTTGGAAACACTGAGGTGGGTGTCTGCAGTGAGCCACAGGCACAGGGGTCTCTTTCCCTAGTTGCACATTTGACCCTGCACTTGACTCATTACATGGACTCTAGGGCCTGGTCTGGATTTGAAACTTCTTGTTTTAAAGAAAAGGAAGGAGAAAAACAAATCTGTTTTTTATGATAGTGGTTTTGGAAAGCCCTGTTTTTTCCTATGCGTTTTTCCAGAGAAGAGGCTTGGTGAGCAGGTACAGACCTGGAAATCAGGCTGCTTGCTCTGCAGTGTGGCATTGCTGCCAGTTTCCCACAGGGGCTTGCACAAACCCAGCAAGTTTGCATGTGTATTGCTTTTTTTTAGAAAAGCAGATAAGTGGAGTTACTTCTGTCAGAGACTTCACGAGGCTGAAAGTGTTGCTCCATCGTGGGAGTGAAGGCAGAACTTTGCCCCTCTGTACTCAGTTACTGTTTCTTGCAGAAGGCAGCCTGCAGTGGGGAGTGAGCAGCGCCTGTGCCATCTGTGCAGCAGCAGCACAGCTGCTTTGTTGCCTGCAGTGTTTTTATTTCTGTTGATGTGAGAGCTGGAAGGGATCTGGTGCTGGGCTGTGTTTGCAGGTCTGCCTGTTAGAAGGGCTTGATTCATCTGCCTGATGTGACAGGCAAAGGAAACAAGACAAATTTATAAGGGTTTTCCCTCAGCTCTCTCACACAGAGACGTGGTGTTTGCGATTTATTAACTGGACAATGTTCAAAGCACATTCTATTGAACTGTATCCTGAAAAACAGATTCCAGGTTTGGAGCTGCTAGAGCTTTATGACTGATCTGGCAGGAGCTATGCAAGTGCAAGGGACTAGTTTCAGAGTCATTATGGATTTTCCTAAGGCAAAACTGTCTCTTGGTGTAATGTCAGTGTAGGCACATCAGCTGAATCATAGTCCAGGTTTTTATCCTGGGAACTACTAGCTCAGCTTTTTTTCCCCCATCAGCTCATAATTTTACAAGATGAAATCCTGCCATGTTAATATGCAGTATAGAATCAATCAGTTGGTTGTTAAGACTCATTTGGAGTTGGTGATTTGGACAATTGGTTTTGAGTGAGCTGCCAGTGTATGTTTGCTGTGTTGCCATTCAATGTCAGCCCTGCCACTGCATTCTGCAAGAGCTTCCATTAATTTCAGTAGAAATCTGCATTTCGGGTGAAGGGTGACCTAATCTTTAAAAAGGATCTTAATCCACTTAGCCTCTCTTGCGAAGCTCAGCACTTTTTTCCTTGTCAGGAGCAGACTGCATTCCTAACCTTGATGTGTCACTTTCCAGTTGGTTTAATATTTGGGTGAGGATAAAAAGGAAATGTTTTTCAAAGATTAAAAGAACCCATGCTGCTAAGGTATGTGCACATGTGATGTGCAAGTATAAAAAAAAAAGGAAAATATGAGCATAATTGTGTTTGGGTGGTGGAAAAAAGATATAATAACATCAGCAGATGACTATAGAGAACAAGCACAGGAAGAGGTAAATCCATTTGAAACAGTGTAAATGGGAAACTGTGAGGGAAAAGGAAATAGGGTTGAAATGTTGTTTAATGTAAATTTAAGTGCAAGACAAAAATAGGACTCCTGTAAGTTTGACCTGTAAATGTCTCTTCCCAGGGGCCTGAGGGCAGCCAGGAAAAATACAGTCTCTGATGGAAATGCAAGTCCTAGTGCCCATGCCTTGGTAAGGGCAGAGATAATCTTCTAGGCTATTGCATTAAATCTAGCTTGGCTCAGAAAGGGTGGAAAACTATTGCCGTTACCCTGTGTTCAGTTTTGGGGGGTTTCAGCTAAGGGTCCAGTCACAAAACAAAGAATGCCACAATTAACACTAATTGGTACCTTCCTTGATGTTTTGGTCAGGGAGAATGAACCATTCCCTGCCTCCCTGGAGGCAGTCACTCCAGGTCAGGGGAAGGGGCCTGTGGGGATGTTGCATGGCTCACAGGACCCTCATACCAATGGGAAATCACTATCAAACCCAAATCACACTTCAGGAAGAGTACCTGCTTTGTAAGTGATGCTTCTCCTTGGGTGGCCAAATGTCTGCAAGGAGGGAACACATGCAGACGTGCCCATGTGCACACGATGAGCCTTGAAGCCATTTGCTCACTTCTCTTTAATCAAAACCTTCTGCTCTTGCATTTTCTTTTCTGTTTGGTGACTGAAGCGAAGCTTCATGTGCCTTCACGTGGGAGTTAAGTGGGTCAGTGGGATGCTTTGTTTGTGGCAGCTCTCACGTGGAAAAAGTCCGATGCAAAATGCTGAGGCTTGGCAGGAAAGTGCCAATTAAAGATAGCGGTGCAGGAGCACATTGTGTGAGCTGAAAGTGCTCAGATCTGGGGCTGTGACAACTGTCATGTGCAAAGGAAAGGATGAGGAATTACTAAATTTAATGTTCATCTGAAGTACTAGTTCTTTCCCCATTTCAAGTGTTTGTTCTCACACAGTATGGACAAGGAGTTCATTCCCTGTTTCACAGGTGAGGGGTAGAAGAGGTGAGTCACACAGGGAGCCTGTGCCAGAGTGAGATCAACAGCACTGAGAGTCTTCACCTCGTGTTGGCCCATGGTATTTATCTCTGTGCCAGCATCAGTCCAGCCTTCTCCTTAGCACTGCACAAGTCTGTTCAGGTGATGTGTGCAGGAGACGGCAAAGGGAGAGATGCAATACTGCATCGAGTCAAGTGAAGCTGTTCTCCCACTTAGCCATGCAAGTAGTCAAGTTGGGACAGCACATGAAGGAAATGTGGCTTTCTAAGCCTGCATGGTGGTGTGCTCAACTCTAGGGAAGCAACACTGGGACAACCAGGCTTTGATGTTGTTGTCCTCTGCTGTCAAGGGCAGCTACATCATCATGCTGTCATTCATAAATAAACACATGCACTTGGCCCTCAGATTCCCGAGCAAATGTTGTGCAAAAGGGCCCTGAAGGAAAGGGGAAGAGCAGGTCATTCAGGCATAGTCAGTGTTTCAGCTGAAATAGAGCCAGTCTATCCCTCTCCTTCCCCACTAGTTCTGTTGTATTGATGTGTTTTTGTTTGAAAGAGCAGTGTTGGTAATTGAAAGCTGGACTATCCTTACATCTCTTTATTTTAAAAAGCTTTCTGACTTTGCTTTGCCCTTACAGCTTTCTGTGCCCTCACTGCAGATGTTCCTAAGTTCAGCTCGTGTTTCACCTTGCAGGTGGACTTGTTTTGCATGTGTACAGGCAAATGCCTCCTCATGTTGAACCAGACTTTTCTCAGCCAGCAGGGAACAGTGCACTTTGCAGGTGGACTGATTAGAGAGATCCATGCTACTTCACAGGGAACAGTATCCTCTCAAGAGACAGATGTTCCTACCTTTCCACTGAACTGGTCTGTTTTGGAGAGCCACGTGTGAGACAGGTAAGTAAGTGGAGATCTTTCAGAAATGGTGTGTATAAGGATACTACCAGATACCTGCTGTTGAGCCACTGATAGTGAAGGCCTTGTCAAGGACTCATGTGTTGGTAGCAGCTCCTCCAGTGTTTACTGCTGTTTCCTTCATTTAGAGTCCTTTCTACACCCAATGGCTGGTTAGCCATAGCACAGTCCTTACCTAACAATAACTTTGGAGAAGCTGAGTTATCCCTGCAGATTGGATTCCATCCAGAAGCTTGGATCTGGCTGCCCTTTGGATATCCTGACATGCCTCATGGTGGGTTTCCATTGAGGACTGTCACAGGCAGTGGATGCACAGGTGTGTCAAAGGTGTGCTGGAACTAAAGCAGGTTGATGTCCCTGGGAAAGGCAATGGACAGCACAGGGTAACTGAGCACAACTAAGAAACATAAAGGGCAAGAATCAGAACAATGCCTTCACCTCCTACTTTTAAAACGTTTGACAAAAACCTTCAGGTTACAATGTATTTTGGACTTCTTTTCCTGATGAATATGAGGCTTATGTGATCAGTCTGTCTGTCTGCTCCTATTCAGCTGTCAGGCAAGCCCCCTCCTTTTTCTTTCTCAACATTTGGGGGGAGGAAAGAATCTCAAGTTTCATGAGAAGTGGAAGAGAGAAGTAATCATTGTCAGCCTCAGGGGAAGGCAGGAGGGAGCTCAGGCATGGTGTGATCCCTTTGGCAGAAGGCTGCCCTTCGATGTGCATGTGTGTGCAGCCCTGGACTAACCACACACTGTGCTGCCTGTGACCCCTTGGAGGGGAGTGTCACAGGACACACAAAGGAAGGTAGGGCTGCTGAGAGAGCAGGGCAGATTAGAGGGACAAAGAACACAGATCTGTGGGAAAACAGGCATCATTGGTGCTTCTGCTCATGGAACAATACGGTTATCTTAAATATAGGCATAAACTGTTCTAGAAGTCTCTACAGGGAGCCAAGGAAACAGTCATGTAATAACAGAAAAAAAAATCAAAACATTAGAGCTGATTAAGTGACAAAAAACTTACTTCTGTGCAGAGATTTTACCTGCTTTATAATAAAAACATGAAGAAAACACATAGAAAAAGAGCTTGTCCACAATCTTTTTATTAATTGCACAGTGAGGAAGCTTTGAAGTTTTGTGCAGTTGTCCCCTGATGTGTTGCAACAAAAGCACAGAAAATATGGGTTTTATTTTCTCAAGTTTTATTTAGAGGGGGAGAAAAAAATACTTAAAACCTGCACCAGCTGCATTTCTCAGCATTTCCTTACAAAGCTTTAGGCTGCCAAACCGTGACCATAAAATGCCCAAAAGTAAGAAAAGGGCAAGCATAAAATTATATCAGAAGGCAGTATTGAGAGATTTCTAAAGTAAATGCCTCTGTTGTAATACTGAAGAGTATGAATTCACAGCAAATGTGATACACAATTATTGATTTCTTACTAAAAAAACCCCATTGCTTATCATAATTCAGCTAACTTAGAACTAATCAATTTTTATCTAATTTTCTTGCTCAAAATGAAATGCGATGGTATTTTGGGAATGGAGAGGAAACTGTCTAACTCTCTATGAGAACTTTGCCTGGAGTTCTAGTGGATCCTAGTGAAATGGAATGATTGGTCCTTTATTAATGTACCCATGATCTCCGTCATCAGCTGCTGTTGGGAGACTGCAAAACAAGAGAAGGGCAGACTGGCTGCAGAACTGTCCAGTTAGAGAGGGAAAGCATTTGGCACAGGGGCTGTGCCTCCTCTGGGTGCAGATGGGTGGTAAGATGGGGACTGGGAAGCCACAGTAGGTAAAGCAGAGCTGTTGTGTCTCTTCTGTTGGTAGAGCTTAGCCAGTTAGGGCTCTCAGGAGATTAGCTACTGCCTGGAGGTGAGAACCATGGTAATTTCTAAAGCTGGTCTGTAATCACCTGCTTTCAGTTTACCCAGAGCTGGCATCCTTTTAAGCACTAATATCCCCAGCTTTCTCTTGACATCTGTGCAGCCTGTCCCAGAATTTACATTGAGCCTGTGATGATGGCTTCACACAAAGCAGCAGTTCTATATTGCTCTGGAACTTGATGGAGGAAGGGAACAAATTAGAAAATCTAGGATAATTTGGAGGGGGCTTGACAAGAGCAATTTCTGTGCCAAAACTGTGAGCTGAGGAGAAGGGCATTATTATTTCAAGAAGTTATGAATGAAAATGAACCATTTGTTCCACACAGAGGTCTCCCATATGAACTGTTTTGATGTCTCAGACTATGTGCTTGTTGGGAACCACATATCATGGAGGTCAGCACAGAGGAGGAGGACAATGGTGGTTCAAGGGAACATGGGGGTTCATTCCCAATAACAAGAGGAGCAGTTATGAGCCCAGGGAGGAAGATGGTCAGACATGTCTTGGTAAAGAGCCTCTGCACAGGGCATTCATTTCCAATTCTCATCTCAGTTATATAGTGGGAGCACTGCAACTTGTTGTATGTAGGAGAAAGAAGTAGTTGCTTTTAAATGCAGCTTTCTAACTAAGGCTGGACAAAACAGACATAGAGCTCATGGAACAGCTCCAGTGGAGGGCAACAATGATTAAAGGACTGGAGCATCTTTCTTATGAGGAAAGGCTGAGAGTTGGGTCTGTTCAGCCTCGAGAAGAGATGGCTGAGATGGGACCTCATCCCTGTGTATAAATATCTAAAGGGGGGTGTCAGAGCATGGACCAAGCTCTGGTGGGTGATGCCGAGCAATAGGACAAGAGACAACGGGCAGAAACTGATGCACGGAGGTTCCACCTGAACATGAGGAATAACTTCCTTACCGTGCAATTGGCCACGAACTCGAAGAGATCACCAAGAGATTGTGGAGTCCCCGTCTCTGGAGACATTCCAGAACCGTCTGGACGAAATCCTGTGCCACGTGCTCTGGGATGACCCTGCTTGAGCAGGAGGTTGGACCAGATGACACACTGTGGTCTCTTCCAACTTGACGCATTCAGCGTTTCTGTGGATCAGTTTCCCTCACCGGGAATCACTAAGGGAGGGCAGTGCCTGGCACGCAGCCGCACGGTGTGGTCTAGCCCTCACGCTCCCAGTGTCCTTCACGCCCAGTGTCGTGAATTCTTCTCAAAGCATTTAAGCTTCCCCCCGTCGGACCCGTCAGCCAGGGGCACGGCACTCCCTGGAGCCGCCCGCGGGGCCGATGAGCGAGGACGGGGCTCTGGCATTCCCGGGAACGCGGGTCTCCGCCATCCCCACGCTCGGTCCCGGGCTCCCGGCGGGCGCTGTCGCCATGGCGACCGGGCGCGCGGTAACGGCCCCGGCGCATGCG
>WEIV01016658.1:52142-69736 GCA_013390005.1 Calyptomena viridis | reverse complement strand
TTTGACTGACTGTTCTTCTACGTAAAGCAGTTATACCAAATATAAATGCTAAATCAAGTGCTGATAGTATTTTAGCCTTGTTTTCTACTCTGGGCTTAGTAGGTGTGGGCATCTTTGCCCCTAGTGTCTGAGGATCTTTGTTAAATCTTTCTAACCCAGTTTAAAAGGATGAGTCTGTTCACCTGAGGTGGAGCTGATGTGAATGAGTCCTCTTCCACTTTGCAGTGGAGCAGCTCAGGCACGTCTTTATGCTGTGGTTGGTTAGAGCTGGGAATAAAGTGCCAAAGTCAGCAGCTGAAGCAAGTAGAGTAAATCAAGTTGAGAGGCAAGAGAACATAATTTTGGAAAAGGAGGGGATACAGGATAAAACCATTACCTAGAAGTTCAGAGTTAAGATGATGAGATATAAATTGATTTGTATTTCCTGGGTTTATAGGGGCACCCTGGTATGTGACATCATCATCTGATGGCTTTTCATGTTGGCCTGTGCCTATTTGGGCTGCTGGAATGCCACAGATCCTCCTTTCCTTTTGAAATCTACAAGAATTTTATCTGAACATTCCATGAAGGATCAGATCCTTTACAACACTTTTAAAAAATCTTATGATGGTTATAGGTCATTGTTGCTGGTGAGTATAAGTTACATTTGTGTGGACATCTACTGTGTAAATGTGCTTCAGGCTTTGCAAGACACATGAGCTTGCAATAACCTGGGTTTAATCCAAATTCCTAAGTGAGAATACACATTTCTGATTGAGTGACTGGTTAGGTTACTTTGTTCCCAGCTGACTCAAATTTGCCTACAAATAAACTATGTTTTAATCAAGGCAAGCCATTTACTCTGAATTAACGTGTTTATAGTCTCACCTTAGGGTTAATTGGTGTAGTCTGTAAAGCATTTAAGTGATTGGTATTTAACAAATCTAGGAGAAGAATTATTAATCTTCAAAGTGAGAATTTTAATCTTGCATGATATAAAGATAGGAATCATAGTTTAACCCTAGCTGGCAACTCAACCCCACACTGCTGCTTCCTCATATATCCCTACAGGGATGGAGGAGAGAATGGGGAAAGTGAGAAAATTTGTGGATTGAGATAAAGTCAGTTTAATAGGGAAAGCAGAAGCCATACACATAAGGAAAGAGTGATAGAAAAACCTCAAATATGAGGATAATTACTTCTCTTACTGCACCAACCTTAGTTGTGAGGTGTCTGTTTACTTGGCAGTTCTTTGGTGATCTGGAAGATTCCTCCTTCCCACTGTGGAGATAGAGATGGTTGGAAGCAAGCAGTGCTCCACCACAGGACTGCCTGCAAATATGTTTCATTCCTGGTTTTGGAGGAAACGAGAAAAGAGAAGCTAATAAAAGAGCTAGATGTTCTCCTACCCCAGTGAGAGGTTGGTCATAGAAGGCTTCTAGGATTAAAGACAAAGTATTTACAACTTCCAGGAATAAGCAAGTCTGGCGGGTTGAAGATTCAAGACCAGAAGACAAGAGTTTCATCAAGCCCTCTGTACCCTTGTCCTTAGCTGTATCAAGAACAGGCCTGAAACCCAGGCCCAGAAGGAATTAGTGAGTGAACAGCGTGATTCAGTGCTCTCAGAGGGTTCTGCTGCTCAGCCATTTTTAAAGGGACTTCAGAAGTTTTACCAATTTGGTTTCATTTTCTTTAATACAGATTTTGTTTGAACAGAGGAATTGTGTCCTGTTATGGGGGTATGCTTTCTGAATGCAATCATGGACAGGAATGAGAATATTTCTAGGGTTGGTGCAACTGGCTTTGGGGAATTAAGCACTTGTATCTTATCATCTGCTGGCTGTGGCATATGCAGGAAGAGACTGAAAAATCTAAACTTGCATCTGGAATGCTGCAAAATCAATAGTACATACTGAAGTTATTGAAGCCTCTTCATATAATGTGTTTCATATTGCCCATCACTGGCATCATGGTAATGGCTCCTAAGTGCTGCAATAGGATTTATAATATGGTGTATTAAAAATTAATAATTTGGTGATTAAAATAAGGAATTGTGCTAAGGAATTGGTGTGCATTTTCAAAATTATTACACAAAGTTGGAAACATAGCTGAAAGCAAGACTGTCTTCCTGTAACATATGGCCAGAACTAACTGCTTTGATTTCTTAAGACTAGATGATGATTGTTTGATCATTTTATTAAAAAAAAAAAAATTCTAGGTGTCAAAGAGTTTCCTTATGTCTAAACAAGTGTTATTAACTTCAATTATGGCTGCCAGGTGGAGAACTGTGCAGTTCTTTTACCATGTTTCAAAATATTTCATTTAGACATTTTGGAAAAACATACATCCCTATTCATAACCCCTGTTACTGTTCTGATTTATAGATTCTGCTCCACTGTAAATCATTCAAATGAAAAAATTAAATTTTATGGCATCAAACTTATGTGGCATCGTGCCTGAGCAAAGGGCAGAAGGAATGTGATTATTATATTGCCAATTACTATTGAACTTGATTTCTTTTTAACAGATGGCCGAGATACACATATAGAGAAATGTAGAGTATACTTATTCTTTATTTGGACTTTGAATTAAAAATAAAGCACTCTCTTCAATAATTTTTTCCAGTTATTTATAAAACGTTGACTGCTAAGTAATTTTTTTCCCTTTTAAACTATACAAATATTTGCAACTGAAACACAGAAAATTTTGGTTTCAGGCCATGCACTTTAATTGGTGTGGATGGTTAAATGTATCATTCATTTAACTTGACAGGCTCTTGGAGAAAAAAGTTGCAATGTCGGAAGTGGCATAGGGAAAAGTGTGAAATCTTCATTTTTAAGTGGAGAGAGAATCTTGAAATATATTAAAATTATGGCCTGTGTTATCTAGTGAGGAAAAGATTTTGAATGAGCAGATATGATAATATTGCATTCTTAAAAGTTCTATATTATTTGCTTTTCATGTTCCCTATTAGAATTTATCATTGCCAGTGGTCATTACCAACCTGGCATGATTCCTGGCTCTGAAGTGGTTCTTTTTTGACAGAAGGAATTTCTGCTCTAGTTTCTGAGGGTTTCCTGAAAAGCATGATGGCATTATAGGTTTAGGTGTACCTTTAACTCATGCAACAATGCAGGAACTGGTTTTAAACTCTACTTGAGCTAACTATAAAGTGATTCTTGGAGAATGCATCTCAGTACTTGCCAAAGGTATACTTTTCAGATATTCACAGATTTGAAACACTAGGCGACAGAACTGAAAGTCTTGAAATGGTGGAATCGTCTTAGAAATATGGAAATATGTATCTGACCATATCTCAGATTTCTCTGCCACAAAGTCTGCTGTTTTAATGAGCTTCCCTTTGCTTTAGCTGGAAAATCTGTTCAGCACCTTATCCTGCACTTCTCAGCTCAGCCAAATCCACTAAATGCATATACGAATCCTTAGGACCAGACAGGCACATGGAAACCTGTTATGACCTCTGGGAGATCCTGTCTACACTTTTATCACTTGATGGGCACAGTCTTGGTCATATAAGAGATGACCAGGGCCCTTGAGCACTTCCTTACTGTAACAAAGTGGTTAATAATTAGTGTTTTAAGGAAACTCTGACATATTCCCAGTGGCAGAAGTTCTTGACTAGTATAGGGTATGAAAGGCAGCCCCTAGTGACAGCACTGCACCCCTTTATATAGCAGTCACCAAACTCTACTCTTTCCACATTGATTATGGACAGTCTTTCAACTCTGGGGAATATTTTGACTTAAATAAAAAACCTGTGCTGAATACTGTGCTAAAAATGCAGCGAAAAGCATTGTCAGAATGGAAGAATGACTGAGCCTTGTCTTCATTTGTCTCTATTAAATTAATACATCAAATCAATTGTGTCTGATTTTTTAGATATGTTCAGATTATAAGTCTGTGATTTGGTGATCATATGCAATTCTATGTATTACTTATGTCATGTTAATAGTGATATTTGCAACCATTTATAGCATGTATGATTTTATCTCACTTTGATTACATGTAGATTTCTTTGAAATGCCAGTTAAACCTTATCTATAAAATGAAATGAATATTGAAGTAGCAGATCTCCATGTTGTAGGTAACAAAAATAATATAAATGTTAACAACATTTTCTTTAAATACAGAATCAACTATATTAAGTACCTTGGGGTTAAGATTTTAACTTCCTTAGATTTATGGTGAGAATTAAAACATCTCTTGTTACATTTGTAAACATATAGTTCATTAGATGAAGGGAATTTCCTTTATCATTAATAGGCCACATTAATGTGATAAAAATGTCTGCACTCTCAATAAATTTTATTCTTATTTTAAGCAGTTACCACATAAAGTGTTTATCCATCAAAACTCTCAATAGCACTTTTATATCCTCCAATGGAAATAATAAAGAGCAAAGAATGAGAAGAAACAAATTAATCCTCCCCAAGGAATCAGTAAAACTAGCACTGCCAGGTTTTGCATTGTAACATTGATTTGCTAAGCTTAAACGTTTTCTTCTCTCTTTCCAAGTTTTAAATGGGGAAATGAGTGTCTGATTTTGAAACAAGATTTAAAATTGCCTTCTAGGAAATGCCTTTATGTAAGGGACAATTACTCGGTTAGCCAGAATGAGCATTTCTGAAAGCTGAAAGAAGAGTGAGTCTTATTTATTTTTGGACATATTGATTATCATAACCCCATAGAATGCAGGAAAGGCAAGACTGGATGAGGTTCTGTGTCCATGTAGACCTGACTATGAAAGCTACCACTCACACACTTTTTTCTTAAAAGCGCTATCTTTCTGAAAACTTGGCCATATTACATTATTTTTATTAATTCCAGGTCTAGTTTCATTTGAAGTAAATGCCAAGTTTCCTCCTGGACACAAACAGAAGAGTTGCCAAACCTTGTGTTTTCTAGGCAGCAATTCACAAGGTCTAAATCCAAAACATTCACAAATTCAGAGAGAATTTGTTGGTGGTCTGCAGAGAGCAGACTGGTCGCTCTGTGTGGGGTTTATTTCTGGTTTCTTGCTGCTGCTGCTGCATGTGTTCAATTCATCCACTGAGAAATTAATATGTTCTCTGAAGTTATAAAGTTATCTGGAAGTAGGGGGCCAGTAGTGTGTAAGATAAGGACTAAGAAATCAGTAACCAGACCTATGGTAAGATCTAAAACTTCTGTATAAAAGCAACGGTATTCAGAATAGTGAATGAATCAAAGGGATAAAATTGGTATGGCAAAAAACTGAGCTTCTAGGGGCAGCATGGAGGGAGGATGAGTGAGGAAAAGGGATGATGATGTCTATGATCTAGGGAAGCAAGTCAATTCATGCGTGTATCTGTATGGGTGTGTGAGCATGCATGAGAGAGAGAGAAAATAACAGGAGAGGGACTGACTTTCTGGCTCTTTTTTTTCTTTTCCCCAAAATGGTATCTCTTGCAATGCACATGTTACAGTATAACAAAGCATAGTATCAAATTTCATTATGTAGTTTGCTTCACGAATGCCTTATTACATTTTTGCAGGATGAAGCCTGGAGAAAATCTCTTCCTTGGACATGGTGATGACAGTAGATTACCTGATCATTTGTTAGAAAAGGTAAAGCAAGTGGAAGTCTATTACAAGATTTTTCCTTGGGATGTTGTCTAAAGCATTTCTTTTCAAAAGAAGATTGAACTTCTCCATACTGTCATGGCCAGGTGCTTTTAAAATGCTAAGGGAAGCATAAGGCAGTAACATAATTTTTTTTTTTCCCCTGAGTTTGGAGAATTAAATGCCAGAGGAAGGAGGGATCTCACATTAATCACCACCACCTTAAATGTCTAGATTTACAAAAGTTAAAACCAAGTCAGATGCAGGAGGTAATCTTGCTGAGTGTTTTATCAAAGCTGGGACAATCACTTGCTAACCCAGAAAAGGCTCCTTGGGCTGTGTCTGGTAGAATCAGTAACATAAAGTTGGTACAGTTATTAAAACAAATATAAATACTTTCTCAAGGGATAGGTGCCTGCTTAGTATTCTGAATTTAGCAGGTAAACCACTAACACTATAGGCTGTCATTCCCATTACCTTTTAGCAATCTTGAAGGGATTATGATCTGGCTTGTTTTCTGTAGTATTCACATGGCTTCACTGTGGTTGTTCTTTCAATGGGCAAGTCTCTGGGCAGCTGACTGCCTGCAGAACTAACTCAGTGTCTGTGCCTGTGTGGAAGTTCTCACATGGAGGTGCACACTGGGCACATGATGGGTGCACACCCCACAGGACTCCTGGGTGTGATGCAGGATCTCACTGTGCCCCGTGCTGGCTGGAGGAAAGGGCTTCTCTCTTTGCATGAGGGTGTCCATAGAGGCAGGACAAGTGTCCTCAAACTAAATTTGAAGCTAAATTGTTTTTCCTCATTGAAAAGCTTTGCTAAGGCATTGCATGAACTGATAAAGAGAATCAAGTCACACTCATTTGGATTCTCTGTCAGTGGATGTGAGGAAGATAAGAGTGGGGTTCAGAAGTATCAGAGGCCGTGGAGCAACTCCCTTCAGCATCATTTGCTGTCCTACTGGATTTTGGACACTATTACATCTGTCTAAATCCTCTCCACAACTGCTGCTGAGCAGCAACATTAAGAGGTTAGGCAATAGCAGCAAGTTTGCAGTGGTTGCAAGTGAGTAGGGAAAGATGTTAATTAGTTATATTTCATTTTCATGTGCTGATTTAATTTTTAAATTTTCTTTTAGAAGAAAGTGCATAATATTGGTAGTAAGATACTTTTCATCCCAATAGGGGGAAACCAGGTTTCTAATTAGGAACAAGAATAAAGTTTAATAGAAAGATCTTTCTCACAGGGGAAAACAAACATAGGAAAGAAGTTGAAATACAGGCAGATAAAAATTTTAGAGTGGTCCTAATAAAGATGGAAGAATTACCTGCACAAAATAGTAACCATACTCCCAATCTGCAGCCAGGAAAATGATTAGTTGCTATTGAGTTTGGAAGAATAAGAACCTTTGGCAATATAGCAGTGAAAAAATACATTTTAAAATACAAGAGAATACATGGAAAACATTTTTTTATCTAGGGAACTAGAAATAATACACCTGCAAGTATAATGAGTGGCATAATATTGGCACTGCATGGGGCACTGAGCAATTTGTACCACAGTTATAGGCTCTTTCTTGCTATTAATCTGAAATAAAATAAACATTTATTCCAAATCCTTGTTGTATTTCTGGCTCTCATTTATTGTTCACCCACTCTTTTCCTTTGTGTTTTGTCTTTGCCAGCTCTTTCTGTTTCTCTTATGTTTCTTGTCCATTCTCTTGGCTGTTTCCCTGGCTGTGCTCCATCTCCTTAAGTTACCTTCAAAAAAAGAAGAAAAAAAAAAGAGTGCCTCATGTCCTGAACTACAAAAGCAGTCAAACATGTAGCAGAATGTGGTTTGCTTCACTGATGGGTTTTCTTTAAAAACACACTAAGTAGCAAATACTGGCTTGTAAGAGACTGTTGTGTGATCTGAGTAGCACGGGGGAATTCAGTAATGCATTTCATATATTAGATGGTTGTGTTCTTAAAACTCCAAATTAAGAAAAACAATCAAACAGAACATAAAAAAGCCTTGCTTCTCCTTTTTGAAATTTATATTTTGGACTAATTTGCTTGCTCTGAGCCCTTGCCTACTCTTGATATTTTAGCTGTAATGATTTACTTTAGTTTTTACACAGACTCTGCTTTCTGTTTCTAATTCCCTTGAGCAGCAAGAAAATTCATTGCTTTCTCTTCCTGAGTACCCATTACTGATTGAACACCATCTGGATGATTCCTTGGGGTAAGGTCACTTCAGTATTGCTACCATACCTAGTGTGGATGCATGTCCTTCTCTGATGGTACTGCTGTGTCTCAAATTATATGAAAAAATTTCCAGAAGTCATCAAAACTGAGGCTGCTCTTCTAACTCTGGAATCAAGCTGGTAAAATGAGAGCCAGCTCAGGTACAATGCAGTATGAGTAGTTAACATATTGATGACCAAAGGCTAACAAGTGCCAGTGAAAATCAAAAAGCAATGTCTACACCAGGCAGATGTAAATGTTGGATAACACATAGTTCAACCAGCTAGGCTCTCCTGAGTCTTTAAAGAAAGAAGGTTTGAATCTGAATTTCTTGTTATTCAGGTAACCATGGCAGCCATTGCATGCAGAAAGGGAGATCAAGCACATAGGTTTTTGATTAAAATATTTATTTATATTTTAATAATTAATTGTTACCAATATTCCTCAGTTTTGTCACCAGGCCAAGAAAAAGCACTCTGTAAGTATAAAACCCTCATGTGTGACATTTACATATTGGAGTTCCCATAGTTGATGACTCCATTTCAAGGCTCTGCACACTGAAAGGTGCTGAGCCATTGTGCAGCCTGAGCTGGTAAGACCTCAGTTTTCCATTTTCTGAAACCTGAGGCTGTGCCTCTAGCAAGTACACTGTGAACAAAGCAGTGACTCCTAGGCAATCACTTCGTAGGCACATACACCATGAGGACAGCCTTAAGGACTTTTTATCTAGAGCATATGGTATTACTGAGTTAAAACAAACTTGAGTTCCTTGGTCTGTGGTTGCACAGCACAGTTATTTCAGTCAATAGATAGGAAAACATGATTTTTGGAATGAGAGTCTTACTGTATTAGTCTGGTAATCCCAGTGTTATGATACAAAAGAAAAACAATGTTCTTGTTATTTCTGGAGGTTTAAGGAGATTGCCATACCCTGGGATACAATGGTACTTTTCAACTATTAATGCTTCTAAAACTCATTTAAAGTAGTATTTAAATCCAAGAAAGATTACATTGTGTTCTGCATACATTAAACAATGTTCTGGGGGTAAATTCAAGGATACAAATTCTTTTATTCTTAATTAAAAAAGAAAAAGTAGGAAGGATTAGGTTCAGAGCTGTATAACATTTGCTTGAGTAAATCAAATGAACAAGAATGAAATGCTGAACAGAAAATATAAACAAAATTCAGGCAGCTGCAGATTAGCAGGAGAAACAGTAGATAAATATCTAGATAATTATATTTGTGCCACCATCAGAGATTAAATTAAAAATCACAAGAAGATTCCTTAAGGGGAAAACAGAGAAGCAAGAAATGGCATAAAAACAAAATCATGGGGCTATCTACTTGGGCTGCATTCTCAGTTGCACTGGTCTGCACAAGCATACGAGGTTCCAGTGTGTAATGTGGAGGATATAGAGAGGAAAATTAGCAAGTCATTAAGGAAATAACTGGTGAGCAGTTCATGATATACTGCCAACATCAGCTTATTTGCATTGCTGAAGGTTGAAACAGGATGCTACCTGCAGCCTACATGGAGGGGAAGGGATCTACGCTAATTGGTAGTCCATTTATCCCTATAGGCTGTAGTGTTGCTCTGATATCATTGATAGTTGAAATGGAGATTAAAAAAGGAGATAAAATATATATGTGGCAGCAATTGACAATCAAAGCTAAATTAGAGTTATGATCCATTAAAATATGAGAAAGATTAAAAATAGCTGTAGATATTGCTTACAAATAGCCTTAGCAGGAGACTGAGCAAGCTGTGTTGACAATACTTACTTTAACTCCCCTGTTTGGATGATGTTGTTTTGTAGTGGTTCCTTTGCTTTCCTTTTGAGATCAAAGCAAAACCGTTGCAAGATTTTCTCAATCAGAAAAGCATATACAGAGCACTACATGTCAGCATACAGGAAGGATTTTGGTAGGCACCATGAGAAGGCAGGTGCTGGACTTGGAAAAACCAATGTGAAAATATCTTTGATTACTTTTAAAGATCTGAACACTTATCTTATGTAATAGCAAAGTGAAGAGCTTGACCTCCCTATTGTAAGTGCTACTGCAAGGTAGAGTGATTGCGAGATTTGAATAAGTGACTTTTTTCTTCAATGCCTGGTGTAATGTTCAAAACTCTGCTCCTATTCTTCTCATCCTCGCACATCCTCCACAAATTGTTTATTTTTATGCAGCTTAATTTCCCACTGACTTAAAAAGGTGACCACTGTGGAGTCTGACCCTGGCAGAGAAGGTGTATGAAGGGAGTATAACATTTATCAATTGCCCCTTTTCTGCAGAGAGCTTACGTATTCCTCCTCTACCTAGGAATTAATTATAGCTGTTCCTCACATGAGGGTATCTATGACCTTTTGTTCAGTGAATGCACTCATGGGGGCATCTGTGCTGATCAATAATTAGTTAAGCACTTTGAAATGTTTTGGTCTAAAAGTCACTATATAAATAAATGTAGCATATCCTTCTTAATATATTTCATAATATTTGTTCTAGGATTTGATTTGTGGAAGATGCAGTGCACTCTCACAGGTTTGGGTTCTTCAGATTGTAAAACTCAATATCTGGACATGGATGAGGATTTTGCTGGAAATATTACGTACTTAGGAATAAAATCTGAATAGAACTTTTCCCGTGCCAGGAAGGAATGAATTTGTCCCACTTGCGTTTATGTATAGTAGTGGATTTTTGGTTCATGACTCACTTTTTAAACAGAGCTTGTGGGCTCTATCCAGGATCTAGGACACCCCAAGTTCTGCAGCGCTCTACCAATGTTGTCTTACTTAAAAGATAACTGATACCCAAGTAGCCTTTTGATCCCTTATTTCACCCTGCTATAGACTGTTCTCTGCAGGATCCTTTGGTGATCCCAGTCCCCAGTCACCGCAGGGCTGTAAGTTTCCTGTGATTGTTTCACCATGTCAGCTGCCTTTTCTGCAGCAGCCCTACTGGCTATAGTATTTCTTTTCCCGGGGCTAGCGTACTTCCGCACCCATATAGCTGTTTCCCTTGTGTCCAATTGAGTCTTTTCTATTAACTATGTCTTAGAATTTTAATGTTCAAGCCTGTTTCCTGATTTAAGTAAGTCTCAGTTAACCATTTATAACATATTTCTCCTTACACATATGTGGTGCAGTTTCAGGTCTCCATTTTGTGTAGCATTTAAGTCTGCCCAGACTTTTCTTTGGTGAGATACAATTGCTCCTCTCTTGTTTCTGCAAATTTTTCTTACCAGTTTTGTTAGAAGTGTCTCTACTATTTGAGCTCATCTGGCTTGTGGAGAGAGCAGAGGGATCTTCTCAATGGATGTCCCTGTAAGATGCTGTGTTTGCTGGCCAAAGGGAACCGTAAAAAGCACTTGAATGTTTGAACCCAGCCAGATGTGTCTGTGAGTTAGCAGCATGCACAGTCAAAAGGGTTTCTGGCTAGCATGGAGCCATATTTAAGAGAAAAATAATAAAAAAAAAGTTTTAAAAGGGCCTATGGGAAACCAGGCCAAATTGCTTACATGAGATTCCACTTTTAGGCCACCAAGGAAAGAGAAGTGTGTCTAGTTCAGCTCTGGGATTCACGGGCACGACTATTATTCCCATAGGGCTGATAGTACAAGAAGTTCACAGCAGGTCTCACTTGCTGCCACATAGGTCTGTAATTCCCAGGCTGGAGCAGGGAATGCATGGCACTAGGCTATTTGAATTTCACACCCGGCTTACCACATGGTTTCTGCATGATTGGTGGCCTCCTGAGAATGTGTCTTTGTGGCTAAAGGAAAAAAGTGTACTGCCAAAGAAAACATAAATATAGTTATGTCCAGAGTTGGTATGAACAGCCTGAGAAAAACATGCAGAGCCTTCTGCCTTTTTTATATTTGGGGGATTTTCCCTATTGTTATGTTCACAGGTCAACACAGCAATAAGTTCCAGATTTCTTTTCTCATTAATTCCACTAAAAAAATTAACTGGGGAGAACATTAAGTGTTTTCTCCTTTCCCTGAGAAAACAGTGCTGTGATACTAAACAGAGCTGTGGCAGCTGCATTTGCTCACTGTGTCATCCCTGCTGTGGGCTGCTCTGGCCCAGGAGGCAGGCCAAGCTCCAGGTGGTTTCCCTCTGGGAAGGGCTGACATTTATGACAGTGGGATCTTCTCTTAAGTATTATAAAAAATATTGAGGGAATAACCAAAACTGCACCAAGAGCATCTTCAAATTCCTCTACAGCCTCTTCCTCTGTGTTTCTCAAGTCACACAGGAACAGTTCAGCTGCTTTTGACAAAGCTTATCAGTTTGATGAGCATCCTTGGTTGACCATTTTTTGACCCTTTGAAGCAGCCTGGTTTTATTTTCAACGTTCACCAAAATGCTTTAGACTATCTGTCTAATTTTCTAGCATCACTGTGTGTGGATAAACTTTCCTTTTTATATGCTTATCAGTTGTAATTGGATGTTGACAGACACTTGCTTTACCAAGATGGTTAAACTCATATATCTTTTTTTTTCTCCAGATATACAGTGGAATTGTGGAAACTGCAAATGTAGCTCATCATGCTTCATTAGAGAGAGAAGAATTTCACAGCTGAGCATTTTTGCAATTGCTTCGTGAAGAAAGGCATAGGTGTTGAAATTCTTTAGAGAAAATTCAGGTATGCAATCATTATTAAAGTGCCCAACAGTATCAATTTCTCTTTTAATTGCTGTTATTCAACATAGTTTTCAAACTGCCTCTCAATGTCAAACCATTTTCCAGAGATATTGACAAATGGAAGTAATATTATTTAAGGTCATAGCTTCTGCCAGAATGAATTCCATGTTTCATTAGATCAGGATTCATTTGTGTCAAGGGAAGGGTCTGATCCTGGAAGGCTTATGCAGTCTTCAATGGGATTTTTTAATTGGCTGAGTGACGTGGAGACTGGAACTTAAAGAGTTAATATACAATCTCAAAATGAAGGCTATGACAGTAAGGGTTAAAGCATCTCTTCCTGGTTTTTGACCTAGTGTTTTACTTCAGCCTATAGAAGCCATAGGTAACACTCCAAGTAAATCACATTAAAAGGTTCCTCCAAAGCGGTCAAATTACACGATTACTTAGGAAAACCCCTGGGTACATGTGTGCACATAATGTGCTGTATCAATGTAAAAAAGACAGCAAGCAAGACTAAAAAAGCTATACTTTTTATTTTGCCAATGAATCTGTTGCACTTTGCAATATTTAAGTGGGCTTATACAACATAAACATTTGGGACATTTAACATATCAAGCTCAAATAAAAATGACACGCAGATCGTTCACTTCTGAAGCTGCCTTGTGTTCAGTTATTGGAACACTCCATCCCTGTGGTTTCCGAAATATTATAAGTATATATTCCAGATTAAACTTTCTATTTTCCTCAAGGTAGAGTTGCTTTTCAGTCCTCAATGGCTTGGTTTTTACCTAAAGAATCAGGTCCTATCAGCAAAATCAAAGGCGATTACACAGCTCAGTAGTCATTTAGGATTTCTGTGGCTCAATTAAGCATGTATAGCATGCCACAGCCACTGAGACTCTGTTTATTCAGTGCAAGTGCTCTGTAATTTATTTAAAATAATCCATCTTTAACAAATAAAGAGGCTATTGACTGGCCATTGCTGCAGGCATCCATTTAAATGCTGCCTTCTTGATGGTCTGTTTTGCTGGTTTAAGTTAAATACCTGACAAAAGTGATTCAGTTTTTGGGAAATAAGATTTGTATGCATAATGTTTATTTTCTTTTACACCAGTAAACGGTTAGAATTTCTTTTTAGCAGATTGACCATTAAAAATTATTAATGCTATTCATTCTGATAGCAACAGGTTGTGACTACCAGATCAGCGTGCCTGTCTGTTTACAACTGCTCAGGAGTTATGTCTTTATGATCCTTTGCTAGTTATGTTAGACTTATTATTGTATATACTTATTGTAAATTAGATTAGATATCTATGTCCAGTGGCAAAACTCCTTTTCTTTTCCAATGTGCAGCTTGCTTTTTTTTTCCCCGCTTGACTCTTTCAGAAATGAGTCATTCATCTGTGCAACACCAGCAAGCTGCCATAAAGGCTTGCCGTTACTAGTGAATCTTCTCTGAGCATCAAATGATTGCAGTATAAGTTTCTGGTAAGTGCCGTTACTTGTTACACTGGAACATGCCCAACTCAGAAGAAGCTTTTTCTCTGTAACAAGAAACAGCCATTAAAAACCATCTTGGGAATAGAGCAAAGTATAGTGCTAAATTTCCAGTGGAAAGGCAATAGAGAGGGCTATTGGTTAAAGAACTGCTTCTTAAGGTTAAGGATAAATAAAACTCTGGTAGCCACAATGGCATCTCCTGTCCAGCAGCCACACAGTATAGCTGCGTCTTGTCCTCTCTTCAGACTTAAAAAAGAAAAACAACCCACCAAGAACAAGACCAACCTCAGAGGAGGTGAAACTAAGCTGTTTGTGTTATTGAATAATGTCTTTTTAATGGTAGTTAAACAGAATCATGGACAGCACTCAATATTTCTTTATGCAAGCATCTAAAGAGAGTATGTCACAAGTCCACAGAAGAATTGTAAAGTCAGAGCAGCACACGTGTGTTATTGCAGTCAGTTTCTTCTCACATTATTTCTTCTTTTTGTTTTCCTACAGAAGCCTCATTAATAGTTAATTTGTACCTGCTTAAATGAGAATAATTTTTCAAAGCATGCTGTTTGAAGAATAGCTAATTCTATTGCATGAAGATTTATTCCAGACCTCTGGAAACTGTAACACATTTTTAGTCCCTTAGGTTGTTATGTTTTCACATGGAGCTGTGTTGTAGCTAAAACTGAATAGTGCAGTTAGCTTCATTCCACATTTCAGCTACACAGGACAATCTAGTTAGTACCTGCTCATCTGGAAATAAGACAAAGCAACAGAGATTCTGTCTACCATAAGACATTAATACACATAGTAATTTGCCCTCAATTTTGTTAGTTAATTGCAGGCATAGGGCTGCAGTCATGGAAAAGCAGTGAAAACTGTAGCTCTAGAGATGGCCTAAGTCAAAATTGAAAAAGTTTTTTGTAAGGAGTTGTAATTTGTCTCTAGTTCAGAGTTTTGTCTCTTAAATGTTGAATGTCTTTTAAAATGTTTTGCTAGGTTTTTCATGTTCAGTCACTATCTTGTGTTTAACATCCAGTTGAGGAAATGATCATATTTTAAGATGTTAGATCAGCCAGCATGGCAACACTACAAGCTAAAGAAGCACTAGCTCCTCAGTTTAGAACATGATGCTAAATAACACCAAGATCAGAGGTCTGATCCCCATATGGGCCATTCACTTAAGAGTTGGACTTGATGATCCATGTCAGTCCCTTCCAACTCCGAATATTCTGTGATTTAAAGACAATTGGATAAATTCATTGAGGAAATCTGTGGTTCAGTTATGACTCATGATTGTACTGATGATGGCAACTAAGTTGTAGCTGGACAGATAAGACTGAGGCAGCAGGATCTTATAGTCACTAGGGTTAGATGTTAGAGGAGGCAATCACACATTTGGCACTGGTAGGGCCACACCTTGAATCCTGCATTAAGTTTTGGGCCTCTCATGACAAGAAAGACATTGAGGTGCTGGAGTGAGTTCAATGAATGGCAACGAAGATGGTGAAGGGTCTGGAGCACAAGTCTGGAGCCTGGAGGAAAGAAGGCTCAGGGAGGACCTTATCACTTTCTACAACTATCTGAAAGGAGGTCATATCAAGGTGGGATTCAGTCTTCTCCCAGGTAAGAACTAATAAAACAGGAAGAAATGGTCTCAGGTTGTTCCAGGGGAGGTTTAGATTGGGTATTAGGAAAAATTTCTTCATGGCAAGTGCTGTGGAGCACTAGAACAGGCTGCTTGGGGAAGTGATTGAGTTACCATCTTTGGAGGTATTTAAAAGATGTGAAGATGGGTTGCTTAGGGACATCGTTTAGTGGTGGACTTGACAGTGCTGGGTTAACAATTGGACTCAATGATCTTAGATGTCTTTTCCAACCTAAATTATTCTATGATTCTATGAAATAACTGAGAATGAAATCTCCGTGTCATCAGTGGACATAGAAGCAATGCAAAAGGAAACATGGAAGTAAAAGGTAGCCTGAAATCCTGTCGTACTGTACCATGAAAGTGTCTTAGAACTGTAAATAGGTATCTAGTCTTTTTCTTAGTGTCTCCTTTAAAAATAAACAAGCAGAAGCAGACTTCTTTCTTTTGAAGTACAAATGAAGATTATAATGGTTGCTAAGGCACTTGCCTGGAAAAATGTTAGTTTGTGGCCAGCACTCTCCTCTGCCTTGGAGGATACCAACCCAAGTTTTCTATCTCACCAGGAGGGTGTTCTGGTCAAGAAGTGTAGGAGGATGGAATCTGAATCCTGATAAAGCTGAGACAGGAGACAGCCATGCAGCTCTTTAACTTGGAAGGTGTGTAAGTCAGACCTCCACACACTTTGGGAGCTTTCAGGTTACACAGAGGTGCAACTGGAATATTTAGGTGCCTCCAGGATTAGAGGAAAGTAGAACCTGTTCAGATGCAATTTAGGATTTAGGTATTAAACTCTTGCTTTGTATAAACTGCTATTTGATCTCAAAATTTACTGGCATGAAAGTGTGTCCTCCAGGGTTTAGCACAAGGAGATACTAGATACTGAATTAATTGTCTAAGGTCACATGAAGCAATTGAGGAAACACAGAGGGGGAAAAGCTCTAACTCCAAGCCTCATGTCCAGTGTGTGGGATAATATTGCTATCTTGAATAAGATCTTTGTTTGGGTGATGAAATGCACCCTGAGAAAAGGTAAGAAGACTTCAGGAGCACAGATGTCCATTGCATTTAAAATTCAGAGTGTTACTTTTCATTCATAGTGGTGCAAACATATTACCTTGGTGAGAAACCAGGGAGAACAGGGACCATAGAGCAGGAGCAAGCCTGTGGGTGTATGTGGAGAAGAGAAGCAGAAATTATGCTGTATAAGGTGTTGGAGGACTACCAAGTATTTTTATTCATTGTTGTTGTTTTTATGTTAAAGACAACAGCCTTCCAAGATTGGCTGGGTTGCTTCGGGTAGGGATTTTAGCAAGTTTTAGTCCAAATCCAATTCTGAGTGTGCATTTGTGTACAGGATACTTGCATGAGGTCCAGAATGTGCAGTTTTTTTATCTGCCACTGCTCACATCTACCTGTTCCACTCTCTCCTGTCAGTGCAACAAGCCTTTTATTTAGTCATCTGACATTCAAATTCCAAACTTACTAGTATTTTTAGAGAGGAATTAATTGGATAGACCTTTTTTTTTTAATTGAAACATGTAAAAATGCCAAACTGAGTGATTAAAGGATGTTTTAAAACTGAGGGATTTTTTATGCAAATATGAAAATGTTTTTTATTACATCAGTTAGGGTAAAAGACCAGGGAATCTCCTTTCATTATCCATGTTTTAGAAGCAAGAAACAATTTGTTTTACCCAGCTGGACAGGCTTGACCTTGACTTTGAGCTTTAGTTTATTGCTTTGTTAATTTTAAGTGGATTTTAATCAAAGCATACTGTAGCCATTACATTTAAAATAGTATCTGAAAGTTATATTAATCTAAGCAGACTGCCAGCCCAAAAGCTGTGTAGTGCTTATGTCCCTAGGCTGACTGAAAAAAAAGTAGATTTTTGATGAAATAAGCTCACAATAACTGAATATAACTTTCATGGCCCAGTGT
This sequence comes from Calyptomena viridis, assembly GCA_013390005.1. Lineage (NCBI taxonomy): Eukaryota > Metazoa > Chordata > Aves > Passeriformes > Eurylaimidae > Calyptomena > Calyptomena viridis. Next base: position 52,190 of record WEIV01016658.1, on the reverse strand, counting down.
TTGTTGATTTATTTATTTATTTTAAATTTTGTTGTTGTTTTATGTTAA
>WEIV01016658.1:16096-27642 GCA_013390005.1 Calyptomena viridis | reverse complement strand
ATTTTTTTTTTTTTTTAATATGATGAGGTCCAGTCTAAGATTTAGGATCTGTGTCTAGACCTGGGAATAACCCAGCTTGTTTTACCTGTATGGAAAAGAGGTTTTAACAAGTCTGATAGGTGGTGAAAAAGGTTAAGCCTTTTTCTTCCTCTATTCACAGATAGTCTGCAAAACTAGTACCAGCTTCAAGAATAACTATTTAAAATAGCCAAGGAATGTCTGCTCTGGCCTGCATTGCATCAGTAGCTGGATTCCCCTTTTGCCTTTTGGCTAGTAACCAAACAGAGCAAAATAAACTCATCTGGGAGGTGTCTTGACAGTGTCTTGGTGGTGTGCTACAATTTTAGCTTGCTAATCCTCTCAGTAATTTGTGATTTGTAAAGGAAAGGATACCCAAGGACACATGCTGAGATTAATTAACTGCTGCCCTGCATATTTTAAAATTACTCTGGCTTGTGGAACAGAGGTCTGTTTTGGAGTCAAAAGAGTATGGTATCATTCTGCATAGCTGTGAAAAACTAGGCTGCCTGCAAGGTGCTGGAGAACTAGATCCTCCTAGGGACAGTCTGGAGCAGTTTTGGAGTTGCAGGAGTTTCAGAAACAAGATCAGGTGTGTGTTAGTCACTGCCTCTCCATGATCAAGGTTATTTCCCATTCATTCTGCCCATTTTGTTGGTGAAAAACAAATCAGTGAAGTCCACAGATGGAAACACAAGGTTCAATTCATAGCTTTCTTTCTTCAAAAACTGATGACTTGTTATGGAATGTTTAACTTGTGACAAAAATCAGTGAACTCATTTCTTGCCTTTGCTAAAATGGTTGATGAGCTCAGTTAATTCATAACCAACAGCACTCCTGATTAATGAAAGAAAGCTTGCGCAGCATGTTCTGGTTTTGGCNTGCTTGCTGTCTGGGGTTAAACCATGACACAGCAATACAATTTGCATTAATGTAATTTAATTTGCATTTGGAGTCAATTTTGAAGTCAGCTACCTACCAAAAATACAGGTTCTTGAGTATCATATATTTTAAAACATTACAGGGATATTAGCTGTAAGTAGATGGCTAACAAAGACTGGTAAAAAATTCTGGAGTATATTTAAACTAATATTTTTAATAGAAAATGGAATTATTTACTATTTATTACCTATAAGCAGTTTTTAAGTCTTCTGTACACTTAATATTCTACTAGAGGAATAGTGGAGGAGTGCTGGTGTTTTAACTACACTTAAAGCTGTTTTACNTTAATTCATAACCAACAGCACTCCTGATTAATGAAAGAAAGCTTGCGCAGCATGTTCTGGTTTTGGCTGTGGTAGAATTAATTTTTTTCTCAGTGGCTGGTATGGGGCTGTGTTTTGGACTTGTGTTGAACACGATAATAGAGATGTTTTTGCTATTGCTGAGCAGGGCTTACACAGAGCCAAGGCCTTTTCTGCTTTTCTTACTGCCACGCTGGCAAGGAAGTTGGGAGTGCACGGGAGNTGCTGGCATTTTAACTACACTTAAAGCTGTTTTATAAAAGATACCATCACATTAATTTGATTCTCTAAACATCTTGGTTTCAATTTTTCTCACTGTATTTCAGATTTTTTTTCATGATGACAGTAGTTTTGTAGAGGCTAACATATGTGTCTTTAAAAACCAATATCAACAAAATGTGTAATTTTCTTGGTATTGTAAGAAATTTCTGAAATTCATAAAAACAGTACAAAGGATAGTCTCTACTATTCTCATAAGCCATATTGGGACTACTAGCAAATGTAAGTAAGAATATAAAAATTGATGTAAGAGATATAATAAATAAATGTAAAGCAAAGTAGAATCAATTTAATCAAGCATTTAATTAATGGTTTTAACCCTTCCTGAAACATGCTTGCATAACATGTTGAACAGGTTCTGTAAGATCTGATTTTATTTTCACAGCACTAGATATCATTAATTTCTACAAGCTAGTGAGAACGAAAGTACATATTTAGAAAAGTAGGGTTTAGAAATAAATATCTTTTTGAGACAGCTTGCATGCTTAGGTTTCCTCCTTTTCTGATGATCTAGAGAGGTTTCTATCCTGATGACCAGAAGACCTAATTTCTGTTATAATCTTGCTGTAGGATTCAAAAATGCAGTGTTTGGAGTAATCCAATTGATAAGGTGATGAACACATTCATGACACACTATCATCTGTAGCAGAGTGAAAGACTGATAAGCAGACAGTAGAATGGAGGTACAAATCTCTATTTAGATGTGTTCAAAGTAACTCAGCATCTTTGTTTCCAAACTAGGGATGTTTACTAGAGCTGCTTAATGGAGAAAATTTATGAATTAATATCTATTCTCTTACCAAATCTTGAGCAATTTAAGAATCAGCTTTAGACTGCTCATAGCAAAATGAGCTAACTATGGTCAAAGTCATCTGACCATTTACAAAATATAGCAGCTCCATCAAAAATTTTCTGTTCAACCTACAGAGAAGTACAACTCGGTGGGTAGAGATAAAATCCTTGTATAAAAATGATCTGTACACTTTTTTTAATGAATCAGATTAGTATAGTTATAATTATTCAGGATTAACTTTAGTAGGAAAAGAGCTCAATTCCATGTTTTTAATCATATTGGGTGGGCAAAAATTAAATGTTTGTCGACTGTGCACTTAAAACTGAGCGGAGTGACACAGTTCAGATGGCCTCATCGTGAGTTATCTTGACATCTGTTTCCCTTATCTGCTAGTTGTTTTGAAGATCTTACAATCAGTGCTTTAACTACTTACAGGCATATATATTAATATACACTGGAGACAGGTCCAACCTATTAGAAATTTAGGCACAAGAGAATTATAAATGTTACTTGATACCTTATAAAGCCCAAGATACCTGACCGGTGCATAGGCTCTGTTGCTTGATGTAGTCAGGTGATAACATTTGTACACTCATGCTGCCTACTTCAGCAAATGTCAAAAGTTCATGCTAAGTACTACATAAATTATCACCTAATTAAGCGCTGTTATGGTTTGGATTGGGAGGGAAGTGTAAACTTGATTCTCCTCAGAGAGCTATATGCAGAAATATGATGTAGAATTAATTTTACGAATAAAGGTCAAAGATCAAAGCCTGAATGTATTTATTGGAAGAAGGAACTGGAAGGGAATCTTGATTTCCTTAATTAAATCCTTTTCTGCTCATGAAAATACTAAGAGGCTAATTTGGTTTTATGTGTACTTCCCTATTGTATTATAGAGATGTCAGGAGCACTGTTCAGTTACTGGCACAGTTATTGGCTTTCTAAGCTTCCCATTGCTAGTCTTACAGCATTAGTTACTGAATCATAATTTACGAATGCCAAAAAAAAGTATTCACCTAGAGCTAGAGTTTAGGATTAAAAGATAAGGCTGTTATGAAACAGTCTTCTCTGAAGATATTAAACATATAGGAATGTGTCTATCAATTTACTGTATTCATAAAAATACACCCAAATATGTTCTTTTTGTGTTGTATGTGAAGATACATGCTGGTCAGGATAATATCATGGCTGGCTAAGAATTTTAAAATACAAAATCTGGTGTCAACCTCTCTTGATGCTTTAGTTTACCATGTCTTTAGGACAGGAACAGCATCGATGTTTAACTCACCTGACAAAATATGGATTCAGGGATGAGTGACATTTTTTGCCACTGCTAGATCATAAATGAAGTAAAATAATGTTCATGGTCCCTGGAAGAGAGGAAAAAACCCTGAAAGATATGGAACTAAAGAGAAAAATCAGAAGTCAGGTTAACTTTTAAAAAACACTTGGAGAGGGATGAAACTATTGTATTTTCAGGCAATAAAGAGATTATTCTAAAGAAGTATGCAGTACTGACAACAAAAACTATGAGGAAGGCAACATTAGGAGTGTGACAGTTAAAACATTGATTCAGAAAAGTGTCTGCTAGTTTATTTTTTCCTCCAACTAGACAGCTACCAGCTGAAGGCACCTAGGGATATCTGTGTTAAAACACATAAGAATGGAAAGAAACATTAAGTGGAGTGGGAGGAAAAAACTAGTCAAACACAAAGGGACAAAGTAACCAGACAGGCAGTTTCTTATCCCAAAATGCCTCTGACATTTCTCTTTCTCTGCACTTCAGGAAGATAGAGAGGGGGGAAATGCCAGCAGTGTATTATTTTTCTGTGGCAAGCAGTTTTCCACATCACGAACACCCCTTCTACAACAGCTGGCATCGCAGGTAGTCTTTGCAAAGATGCTGAGGGCTGTGACACTGTACAGACCAAATTACTTCCTCTTGTCCTCCTCAGGTGAAGTCTGAAACTTGTTGGCATTTCTGCGTTGGAAAATTTACATTGGCATTACCAATACCAGGAAGTGATTTCTTTGCTATGGTGTGTCTGACTAAGTTATGCGTTCAAACTGTTGACTGAATGAGAGAGGAGCTGTTTGCAGAGTTCTTGAAGATCTTCAGGGGTACTAAATCACCTCAGTACTGTTATAAGTAGTAATATTTTCTGTACCTTCTACAAAGTTTTGTTCTTTATGTCTGCATGTTTTGAATGATGTATTTTTACTAAAATGTTGCTAAGGGCAAAATTCATAAATATATAACTGTGCATACAAGGAAATGTGATTAACTGGCAGTGCTGAGCTGGAAATGCTGCTTAAAAACAAAGGCCAGACCAAATGGTTCTTGGACTGTTTTATTTAATTTTTTTGTCAACACGTGGATATAAAAGAAAAACAAAAGACTCAATTTTTATTTTACTTCTGAGCTCTATATCTTGTCCTCTATTGTAGTGCTCTCATGCCTCAGTACTGCAAAAATATCTATTCTGTTAATTTTGATACATGTTAGTACCACAGAAAGCAAAAGCAAAGATGACACCCATGAAAAAATTATGTCACGTTAATAGGAAAATGCCATTGTTTCTTTAATGTTGCGATGCTAACAGTATGCCCTACAATAATACCAGCTGCTATCAGGCAGAAGACTGCTTCTTACAACATTCAGGTAACCCTGACAGACTGTCCAATCATTCAACACCTTTGTCCTGGTTATTTTACATTATAATCATGCTGCTCTGCTGTTGGTTCTATGGAATTTTAAAGCCTGCTGATAGAAGAAAAACTGCTTTAAACAATTACCAAGTGGGTGACAATCTCTGTCCCAAAAAAGCAGCAAAATCACTGGTGATTCTGCAACACCTGCTTCTCCACTTCTGTACCACAGGGAGACTTAGGGTAAAATTCATTCAATGAGATTCCGGTTTCATTTACTTCATTGAATGGTCAGGTCCCATAAGTTGTCTGCAGAGCATGGTCTACTCCTAGCTCTGCCATTTATTACCATTATCTCTGTGAGCTAGACTTAGTGCTTAGTGCTGTTTTTCTCACCAAGAAATTATTCTGATGCTTGAATTTGCACAGGTTTTAAATGCCTATTGGCCAGGGAACAAAAAAAAAGGCATAACAAGAGAGTTCTCTGGGTTTCTATTTTCTGTATGCACGAGCTAGGCAATTGCATTAGTTGTTAGTTTTGTTAAAAGGCAGACTAGATGATGCAACAAGTATGATGACATGAAAGAAACTCTATGGTGTACTCTTTTGAGGTCTTAAGCAAAGAAGAATGCATGCACCTCTGGCCCAAATTTGGTTTACTGACCTTTTGGTTCCTGAGCTGAATGCTTAGGATCAATCAATGCGCTAGAAATCCTACTGGATTCAGAGCCAGTGTGCCTGCAATGTTTCTTTCAGCAAACACAAACCAAGTTTAAGGGTCTGGAAAACAGTACAGCAATTTGCTGGACCAAAAGCAAAAATAAACTGAGCACAGTATGTCACATAGGATCTTAACTGTCTCCAGGAAGTGAAATGTTTGACAGGGAAATATATTTGCTTGTGGCCTCGTTTGATTCATGTTTCAAGGAAAGAATTGAAGTCATACCCTCAGTGGAGCACTTTCATCAATCAAGGGGAGGATACTGCAGCCTTCAGGATGTCATCTTCCCACACCCTCTTCCCTGCCTCCCATTCACATGAAGGAGATTTTAGAAAAGGATTATGATTTTTTTTTCTACTGACAGAAGTGTTTCTGGTGGCAAAGGACCACATTGCGCTGCACCCTCTCTGTATTACAGCTCTAACTTCTCTTGTTGGAAAGCAGGACATACTTCCTGTAGTACTTAAGAAAAGGTTGCATTTCTTCCTAATCTTGCTTCTTCACCTCCTAGGACATGCCGCAGCGTGCTGTTGATCAGTGCTCCAAATCTGTTTGTCCAACCTGGCTAACCTGAGCCAGCCATTCAGATCTAGGAGTTGGACTGGATGATCCTTGTGTTTCCCTTACTACATAGATCATAGAATCATGTTCTAGGATTCTATGATCTCATCTGCCAGCTACTCCCAAGGTATGCAGCAAATACTGTGAATCTGTGTAAGACAAATTGGATAGAATCAGCAGGAGTTAGGTGTAGAAATCTTTCCATATTAGGAGGGAATGATTTAATTGTGGTGGGTCTCCTTGCACCTAACTTTCCACTCCCTGTCTCCTCCCAGTAGGATAACATGGAGAAATATTAGTAAAGGCTTCCACAGCGTTAGTATAAGTTTGGAACTCCATGTCTAGGATGTGGAATTACCCTCATACAAAAAATGCATGCCAGAAGGGACCAGGTCCAGAGTGCAGAAGGTGATTTGTAGAATACAATTGATAGAATACATTCCAGTGTCTAATTTCTGATTGAATTCCTAATCAGTGTTCTCCATCACACTGCAGGTCCTGTTAAGGATACCCTCTTGACTAATCCTAGTGTTAGCTTCCTTGAGACAGAATAGTAAAATTTAGGATTAAAAGCAGAGATAACATTTCTAAAGAGAACTGGAAGAAATTTACTGATGTTCTGGCCCATGTCTTCTTTTCTTTGTCTCACCTTCAAATTCTGCTATTTTTAACTTTCATCTTTCTGACATAGTTAGTATCATAATCCTGTTAGAAACATACCACAGTACCTCTCCACACTGCTGTCATTAATGGGGAGGTAACTCCAGAACTTCATTAAAGGTGTGAATGTTTGTGTTTTTATGCCCAAAATACTTTTTAAGCTATTCTAAGTAGGCAGGCAGGTATGCTAAAGTACTAAAAATAAATATTTAAAAATACTTGACCTCAAAATACTGATCCATCAGAGGCAGAGGGTAAGAGGACTTTTAAAGGGATCTTTTCCTTGCATCCTACCCAGAGCAGAGACTCAAATTTACAGACTTGTGGTTAAAGCAGATGTAGACCCAGCTGCCACCTGAGTTGGCACCATAGGAAGGGCTAGATATTTTTCAGGTTTCTAGTACTCCTGGCATGGGTGTTGAGTGTCTTAGAATAGCATTGCTTTTTTCAATCTGTTCTTAATGAGATAATACAGTCCACAAAGGCTGTTTTATGGGTCATAATCCATGCAAAGGAGATGCTGTTGTGAACACTGTCTTGTACACAGTCGTGGCCATGGCAGGAACTGTTTTTGCACACTATTCTCCTCCCTTTGCAGCAGGGAAGGAGCCAGCTCCGTGTGGCTCACCAGTTCTCCATGGAGCAACAGGAACTGGACCACAGCTTGAGCTCCTCAGCAGGCTCTTCTGAAAGGAGCATCAGATAGAGCATAAAAGAAGGGTGTGTTCTCACAGATGCCCAGCATTATCAACACTAACCAGCAGGATGGTCTGGATTTCTGCAGCCCCATGCCAGATGGCCCCTAACTTCAGTCTTCATTACAGGTCTGTGTTCTGTGGTTATGGCAAGCCTTCATCCTGAAATAGCTGCTTGGTTTTGGAAATTCAGGCACTGCCCTCTTATTTGGATATTTCAAGCTGCAGGTTTCAGTTGGACCCATAAGCAGTGACTGGGTTTAATAAATGAGGACAGATTTTCCCAGGTATTTAAAAGCTGGGCAGAATGATACAGTGTTTGCAGGCAGCTTCCTCCATGCTGAATGAAATCCAGAGAGATCCACTGCTGCAGGATTTACAGATTACAATGCACATATGGTCAGAAAATACTTTCAGTGTTTATGCCCTACATAAACTGAAATGTTTTGCTTAATATCATGACAAACACAGAGGATTCTACAATAACAGTGAACAATTTGAGTTTTAATTTACTACTTGATATTGCAGAGAACTCAGTTTAAGGTCTTAAGATCAGAGTCTAAATGTTTTTAAAATTTGTATTTTAGACACTTCCTGTTCTGAAGATAAACAGTGTTTCATTCAAAAGCAAATATCTCCAAGAAAATAGAATATGTAAATATGTGAGTTTGATTTTGTCTTATGCTGAAGGTTATCCAGTCTTGAAATACTTCAGAACAGAGAGGAGAATTGACAGATAGAAATAATTGCATATGACAGCAAAACAGTAGTCTGCCTTAAGAACAGTCAGTGTTTGGAGGGGTTTTGCTGGGCTGATTCATATGGAATATGCTCCTTGATACCAGGACATGGTCAGCTGAGTTTCAGTGGTCTTCTAGAAAGGGTTGGACTGAAAGTTCATTTTAGTCTAAGAGGGATAGGTTATATTTCTGTAAGTTCCCCTTTTCCTTTGTTAGGGATGCTGGTGTATTGGGGAGCCCAAGAGCAGTAGAAACAGGAGCTGTTGCTTGTCTTGAATCCTTGAAGTGATGAAGAAGACCAGTTCACAGATCCTCTTCAAAAGATAAGGGCTCCTTTCCCTACTGCACAAAGTGAGAACACTTACAGGGACCAAGTGATCTGTAATGATGCCTCCTTTTTATGCAAACCATTTTCAATCCACGTCTGTCCACTAACTCAGTAACTGTTTTCTGGATGTTTTGTGACACTACAAAGCAGCTGTTCTTTACTCTTCTGACTAAGACATTTATATTCAACTCTGACATTTTAATCTAATAAAAAAAAAGCTTTTTACCTCCTTGCAGTATAAACAGTGAACCTCTATATAATGGGCATCTGTGGAATATGGAATTAATCCCACTAGTGCGGAAAAACCTTCATAACTCTCTTGCGGCTTCATCACTCTTTGAGTTATGAGGTCTTCCTCTCACTTGTGGGATAAAGTCCAAATCCCACAGAAGCTTATTATGTGTCCACTATTTATTAAGACTTCATCATCTAAAACAAAACACTTAAGAAAGACACTGGGAAACATTTAAAATCAAAGAGGTTTCAGTCTGAGGAATATTTGTTATATTTGAAGGTTTTTCAAAGCAGAGAAGAAAAATTTCATTTTAGTCCTGGTAACCACTGAACTTGCTGCTTCTGATTATTTTTCCTTTTTTTTTTCTTTTTCTCCATGGGGAGATTCTGAATGTTTTCCCATTCTCTCCTACATGATTTTGTAAATCTTTTAGTATCCTTCTGAAGATTTTACTTACTTTTTTCTGTTTTGCAGTCCAATGACTAGAGCCATTAACAAAAAGTGAGAGCCCTTGTTCCCTGGCTTATAGTTGTAAGTGTATGTACTTGTCATACCTTGATTTGCAGAAAGTCCTTTTAATAACATTCACTATTTTGCAGAAGTGTAACATAACACAAATATACTAGCTAAAGCTTAAACCTAGTAGTTTAGCAATAGTAAAATTTTGTACCAAGGCTATTCTAGAGGTAGAGAAGGTTGGGCAGGAGGTAGGGAAACTTAAGTTTGATTTAAAACTCTGTTGTGAATTATGTCTGGGCACATTTAAACCTCTTCATCTTCCTTTGCCTTGGTTTCCACAGACAGACTTTTTCACTTCTATTTCTTTATGGTGTTTCTGTACCTCAAAAAAAGTAGAAGCTAAAGTCCCCCAAATCATTTGATGTAATGCAAATGAACACAGTCTTTATACTAGCCATGCTGCCTGGAAATTAATTTAATCACTTCATTGTAGTAATTTGTGATACAGGTTTAAGCAAGAATCTTTACAGTCACTATATTAAAAAATAAGCATGAGAACTAGTTTTAAAAAAATCTTTTAATTGTGTGGATGTTTTTTAAGTCACACAAATACTATTTTTATGGGTATACTGAAAAAATTACATATTTATTATTCCTGGTTTTGAAGCATTTTTCCCCTTTTCTTCCTATTATAAAGAATTACCTATGTAATATCTATGTAATTCTCACCTTCCCTCCCACAGAAGTAACTAAATCCCAAAACTGTTGTGAAAAACAAGGAACTCTATCTTGCAGTGAGGAAAATGAGACAAATTTTTATACAGAATGACTACTCCAGTGTCATCCTGTACATCAGTGTCAGAATTGGGATGAGAAGCCAGAAGTTGCTGGCTGCCAGCCCTGAGCTCATGGCAGGACTCCTAGGGTAAAGTTAGTCAATGTTGTGCACTGAAATATGTGTATACTTTTTCATCATCTTGCAGAGAAATAACTAAACTTTTGACAATGAAACATTTGTCTGGTACATGTGGAACAGATTTTGGTGTCTTTCTGAATCTTGTCAGACACCCGAAGGTGCAGGTGCTCTGCTCCCTTTCCGCTGATATTGAGGGCAGATAAAAAGCACAGTGCAGTTAAAAGGTGTGTGCCTGGAAGACTGATGGTGTTGGAACTGTCTACCCCTCGAAAAGAAATGTTCAGGTAAGAGAGCAGACTGTATCTGGCGAGCGGATAACAGAAGAGGATTGCTCTGCCTACTGGAAGATTGTGAGCATGATGTATCATTCTTTACCTCCGGAAAAAAAAAATCGGGTAAATTCAGATAAATTACACGGGAGCAACCAATTTTTGTACATAGTTAAGCTCTGAATATATTCACTTGTTCATGTGTTCTTCCATTTAATCACTTTTCTTTCGTTACCCCTAATAGAGAAAACAGGGTCTGAATTTGAGGCAGACAGGGGAATAAAGAACAAATAGCCATATCTACTGCCTGTTTCTAAAAATGCTAAGGGCTACTTCTAGTCTCCAGTGAGAACTCAGGATGGGCCTCCTTTTATGAGAATCTGTGAGATTTACAGCAAAAAGCGTATGACCAGTCAGAGAGCTTTGACTTGATGACAGATTTTTCTACTCAGCCTTTGCTGCTGAGTGGGACTGAATTAGCACAAAATGACCTTTTTATTCTGCTGTAACATGGATTTATATTCACAGGGGCAGCTCCTCAGTAGGGGTAAATTGTCTTAACTCTTTCAAAGGACTTGAATTTGGCTGTTTGAGGTTTGATCCTGGTAAAAGGTGAGCACATGTTTTTAAGCTCCATGACTTCATATATGAAAGCCACTGTTACCATGTGGCAACTTCAATCTTTAGCTTTCTTGCATAGTTTTTCTCAGCTTTTCAATGACATTGAAAGGAGTTTCGACCTGTTGTAAAGGATGCTGTTGTAGTCTAAATGTAATAATATTTTTGATACAATTATATTTAGGTGTGAAAAGTCTTGGGATGTGATGGGAAGCAACTGAGATAAAATTCTTCACTTTCATTTTGAAATGCTTTGCCACCTTCTGCAAATCCATATTTTTTATTTTTATTATCTTGAATAATTTATTAGCAATACATTATTTTTCCTTTTTTTTTTTAAATTTTGAATAATTTATTA